>CM056824.1:7250472-7367972 GCA_029853015.1 Chelidonichthys spinosus
TCATTCATGACTGACGGCGACACAGACGTCTCTACGAAGGAGTGCGTTATTGTCTACTGCTGCATTTTGCATAAAGGGAGTCCGGTCAACATGTTAAATGGAAATGTCGAGATGGAGCGTCGACACGGACATGTTTGAAGGCCCACATTACAGCATGAGAGTTAATGAATAGGAAATTGTATAGTAGCCTATTCCTAACATTATTATTAAAAATGAATAGCCTAAGTAAAAATATAAGTAGGCTAGGCTTCGATCACATAAACAGTTTCCATTTGCAATCTATAGGCTAGTGACCTGTATGATCTTTTTATTGTGCCACAAACAGCATCAGTGTGCAGATTGGCTGGAGAAAACGGTTCCTCTGGGTGCTGATGGTGCTGCAGTTAACCTAGGCCATAAGGGGGGTGTCATTATGTAAAAGGGGAGCGATAAAAAGGTGACTTTTTGGCATTAAAGGCGACACGATGAAAAATGTGGGTGCACCTAAATTTTGTGCTGGTGCAGCTAAAAATAAAGTTAGGCGCACCAGTGCAACCAATGCAAAAAGTTAGTCTGGAGCCCTGCTGCCAGGTATCTTATAAAAACAAACAGATTAACATGTGTGTGTAGGTGTGTAGCACGCTATACAAAGAAAAATATGGTGCTACCTAATTTGTTTTGGTGCTACTAAATGAAAAGCTAGGTGGCACCAGTGCTACCTGTGGGGAAAAAGTTAGTCTGGAGCCCTGAACATGTTCTAATATAATACTGACGGAGATTTCATGAATGTGATAATAGTATAGAGGTAACGTGCCGGCTTTCCACGTGGCAGGCCACGGTTCAATTCCCGACTATGGAAGTTTGAGAAATGTCTTTCTTTTGCTGGAACTCACTCACTCTCCCTCTCTCTCTCTCTCTCCTTCTTTTTTAGATATGCCTAGTAAATGCATCTACATTGACCAACACATTTATCTCAACAATTCAATGAACCTATTAATGAACTCACCTGAAAGGAATTTATGTGGCTGACAATTGCATGCAGCAATGCCTTTGTCATTGGGATCTATAACATGCTATTAATAACATCTTTATGCCTATCATGTTTTTGCAAGTTATATTTGGATTCTGTGGACATTTTATGACATATTTATCATAGTTAAAGTAAAATGTTCTCTAATTCTCTGATCTAAAGACAATTATACAAGTAAAAAAAAAACCACATAAGACATCCTCACAGGGATGTGAACCCGGGTTGCCCACATCTGGGGGCAGGTGCATCACCACTCACCCAAATGGGGGATGAACAACATGTGAAATACATATGTATTTAGATAATATGGCCAGTCGGTGTTCAAGAAATAAAAGATTTATTTATTTATTTTTTAATTGCAAGCATGTACTCTTAGACACTTGCTGAAAATATAGTCTGTTTGTACTTCATATATGTAATTTTGGTCATTTTTGGTCTTTCACGTGATGAAATCACGAGGACTAGGCTTGGCGGAACCTTCTGCTGGTACAGTTGTTTCCGACAGACTGCAACAACTGTACCACCTCTCTGAAACCCCCGCTAAAGTAAGCCTGATGGTTAGCCTGTCCCGGGGCAGGCTAGTTTGGTCGGATAAATTCCCATGGTTACTTAGCGGAGAGTGCCTCAAGTCACGTCGATGGAACGCAACTCTCGCTAAAGGTAGCGGGGCTTATCGAAATTAGCCCGGCTTTGCGCTTAGCGAGTTTGATGGAATACCCCTCTGGGCCTGCATTTCTATAGCGTTTTTCTGGTCATTTCATCCACTTTACACTACATTCAGTCAATATTCACCCATATACACAAATACATACACTGATAGCAGAGGAGCTGCCTGCACATGGGGATTTAATCTAATCTAATACACACAGTGAGGGGGGCCAATTTGGGGTTAATTATCTGTTAAGTGCAGGGCTGTAATGGTAAATCAGAGGTGGGGAAACTATATCTGTGATCAGATGGCCCACAATGCAGTAAGGCAGACCTGGATATACCACACGGCATAGGCCTTTATTTTGTACCATACCAGACATCGGTGTCAAAATTGTTAGTTATGATGATATTGTGGTCATTGTTGAATGTTCATTTTGTGAAAAGAAATGGGAGGACTACCTGCAGTCTTATTACCCAATGTTTTTATCCTATGCACATGTGACCATTAGACTCTACCAAGGACATCACTGAGTGCTCTCTCATGCCTTCACAGTCACTACATCCACTATCTGTTATTAAAAGTAATGTTGAAGAAGATTCCAGAATGAATACATCTATTGTAGTTTTAGGTGTTTATTATTTAAAACGGCACAAAACATATCAGCTGGCCTACAAAAAGAGATCAACCAACTGTGTCCTCGTACAGAAAACAAAGGTCAGAGCAGGTCTGTTTAGTAAAACAAAGCAAACTAAATAAATGACAGCTCTCTGGGAACCACAAATGTAATTACATTACAGAAACATGCTAAACTTCAGGCTTTCCTCCTCTTTGTTACTCGTATTCCCTACGAAGTGATGACATGCACCAACATCATCTTTATGACAGCTGCCACGGGCAGTGATTGGTCACAGACACGTACCATAATGCAGCGCAAAAAAATATTTATGAAGACGTAAACGGCATGTAAACATGGATAAACTAATTTACACGCATAAACGACACTCGGATCCGATAAACACTATTTGGAGGTGTGTAAGACCAGATTCAGGATTTCACTCAATGTAATTGACCAGTAAACAAGAAAGCTGAAAAACCTTACATACAAAAAATAAACAATAAAATGTAAATAAAGTTCAGTATTTTCCATCAAATACAACAAAGTACATTTAATTAGGCAACGTGTATGTATATATTTTAAACATACATTAACCATTATTTCGTTATTTATCAGCCCAGCTATATACTGTGTAAATTAGGCATTGAATAAACAGAACGCCAGTTCTACTTTTAGAACAATTTACTTTTAAATTAACCTTTTTTTGCTAGGTTTTAACCTACATCATTCTATACAGATTTAATACATGACATGTATTTCTATCACAATTTTAACTAAATACTCATTCTTCAAATAAAACGATTTTACTGTAGATTTGCATAACCATTTCTGAACAGAAATACTTAGTCTTCTTATACACAAACTACATATTTGCCCCTTGCATTTCATTGAAGCTAAATTCACTATACTCTCTACTAATACGTATACACTCCATCAATGTACACGTCTTTAACCAAGGTTTATTGAATTGTTTAAACAGCTTAATTAACTAAAAAAAGATTTGAGCCAATTGTAATGGCAGCTGCTAAGTTTACCCATGTACAGCAATGTAAAACTTTATCAACAGACAATACATTTTGTTTTCCCATAGACACGGACTACTACGTAGCAAGTGATCACATTTAAAACGGTCTCCAGAGTCCAGTAAAGAGACGTACCGGTAGCCCTGTTGATCTTTTCCTTTTCCGATGCGTTTTTAATTCTGTGATTCTTTAGCTATTTCTTTCTTCTGCTGTCCTTAGCTTCGTTGCAAACAACTGAACAAACTTGCGTTGCTTATTAGAGATTCACTGATCCAGTTTTTTTCCAATCCGATACCGATACCTGGGCTGAGCATATCGGCCGATACCCGATACCGATCTGATACTACTGTTGAATGAATGAACTGTATACCTTGCCATGTGACATTGCCACAGATATAAATGTACTTAATATTATTTATTAACAAATAACAAAATGTACATTAGCAGCAAAAAGAAATAACACTTGTAACCATGTAAAGTGCACTGCAAACAGATATTTTAAAATGTAATATAAAATATAGCAGCTGCCTGAAACCAAACAAACAATGGCTTAATTAACCGGCGCTTGCTCCATGTTGCTCTGTTTGCTCATCACTAGCAGCTGTGCGTGCTCTGCGTGATGACATAACCAGCGTTGAAAACATAGAATTGAAGTGACTAGATCGCTGTAACTGTATTGCTGTGTATGATATTAATAAAAATGAAATGACTGGATCGGAATGCTGGATTGGCCTCATTAATCCGATATCCGATCCAGCTAATTACTCAATATTGGAGCAGATATCCAATCCGAGTATCTCTATTGCTTATATTGTCTGGGGTTTATGGCGTGTGCTGCTGATTGGTCCAATTGCACTCACCTGCTGAGGCGAGCTATTGAGCAGCACGCCCGCTGCTATGGCATGTAGCAGCAAGTTCGCCGTCACATGCACCCGCACGCAGGCATACCTCCAGGCAGATCGCAACATTATCTTGCGCAAGGACACTTATGCATGCAGGCTAGAGGAGCTGGGAATCGAACCCCCAATCTTCTGACTCGCTCTACGTCTGGGCCAAAGCCACCCAGTCTGGACACATGCGTGTCCAAAAAAAAAACCTTTTAAAGGTCATATTGATAACTTTGTGTGTGTGTCTGTGTGTGTGTGTGTGTGTGTGTGTGTGTGTGTGTGTGTCATTGATTTTGGTCAGAAGCTCCACCCGTTTCCTGAATCGTCACCTGATTGGTCCACAGTTGACCTATTACCACCCTGGCAGACGATATTACCACGACTACGAGAACTACGCCTTCCGGTCACGGTAAACAATGCACAATCTCTGAACATGATGTTGGGTCAACCTTTAAGTATTGGTAAACTTTTACTTTTGTTGCCATTAGTCATCAAAAGTGACACAATGAAGTAAAGATATAGTAGGCCACATGACACGAACTAACCTTAACAATGTGATTACAGCAAACAAAACCAAGCAAGGAACTTATCCACACGTCATTATTTGATCTCACCTTTAAACCAATACCTGAAGTAATGACAGGTAAATTTGTTCAGTCGCAGTCGCCGTCATGTGGCGACGGCTCTGAATAAAGAGTGTCAGTTTGGTTTCCCTGCGGAGACGGGGGAGGAGCCGTCTGATCTGGATGCAACCATCACGTACTACCAGCTGGACAACGCCAGCGACGCTGTCTTCCCTCCACTACCGGTAAGAAAACCAGATGATACAGTGAAGGGTAAAACTGTATTATTGTGATAATGGATGGCGTTAATATAGACTTGACTCAACTCTGAGACTCAGAATGTCTGAGTCATGTGACACAATGTTGGAGACTCGGACGTGACCTTGATCACTTGGATTTTACTTTGGAAACCTGGTTATGATTTGGCGAGTCATCATCACTTTGACTGAAACTGAGACCAATTGATGTTATTTATACAGTCACCGGCCACTTTATTAGGTACACCTTGCTAGTACCGGGTTGGACCCCCTTTTGCCTTCAGAACTGCCTTAATCCTTCGTGGCATAGATTCAACAAGGTACTGGAAACATTCCTCAGAGAGTTTGGTCCATATTGACATGATAGCATCACGCAGTTGCTGCAGATTTGTCGGCTGCACATCCATGATGCAAATCTCCCGTTCCACCACATCCCAAAGGTGCTCTATTGGATTGAGATCTGGGGACTGTGGAGGCCATTTGAGTACAGGGAACTCATTGTCATGTTCAAGAAACCAGTCTGAGATGATTCGCGCTTTATGACATGGCGCGTTATCCTGCTGGAAGTAACCATCAGAAGATGGGTACACTGTGGTCATAAAGGGATGGACATGGTCAGCAACAATACTCAAGTAGGCTGTGGTGTTGACACGATGCTCAATTGCTACTAATGGGCCCAAAGTTTGCCAAGAAAACACACCATTACACCACCACCACCAGCCTGAACCGTTGATACAAGGCAGGATGGATAAAAAATAGAAGTGTCACATTTTAAGGTGCTTTACAAAAAGGTTTAACTGTTTCTGCATGATTTGTTTAATAGACAGAATAAATAAGAGGACAGCAACACAAGAGAACCAAACATGTGAATGAAATATTTACCTGGAGGACCTCTTGGGTCACTGGTATGGGTTTCTAAAATTGTTTTTTAAAATGAATGTAAACTACTTTCATCATGACCTGTTTTTGAACATAACACACTAGTGGACATTGTCAAAGAGGGTAACAGTATGGCCAAGTGCAAGTGTGAGAGTTTGTATACCTGGAGGCTGACTTGGGACAACTGGGCACTCACTCTCTGAATCTGTCCCTGTCTGTTCATCCTGCATGTCTCTCTGTGCCTCAGCTGGCTTCTTCACTGCTCCCTTGCTGAAGAAGAAGGAAGCTATATCTGCTGTCTTTCTCTTCCTCTTCATGCCTGTGCTGCTCTGACATAATACAGTGCACCAATGCCAAATGCAGATCAACTGTACCACCATAATTATAGTTAGTATTTGCGAAGTTAACAAAAAACAAACAATAAAACTGACCACGTTTACAAACGATATTCTAGTCAATTATCCTGTTATCAAAATTATTCAAAAAGTAATGAGACTCTAGTTGGAATGACTAATGTGACATAGTTTTTTTTGCCTCATGTAGCTTACTAAACGGTTTAAATACGACTTCACCGATGCATTAAGAAGTTAGACAATGCTTATACTTTTACTATATTTTCTTGTATGTTAGATTACTAGCATTTAAACACTTTTACCTGTAATTATCTGTTGTTCAGTCGCATTTCCACAACGCCGCTGCCGGTATTCAGTGTATTCCGCATCGCACAGATGGTTGCATGGGTGCCTGTGGTCAGGCCAGGGGTGGCCAATAGGGTGGCCAGGATTCAGCTTGAGGTGGCCGCAGCCCCCCCTGCCACCCTCTGCCTCCGCGGATGGCTGTAGCCCATCCGCCTCGATGTTTGACGTGTTGTGCGTTCAGAGATGCTCTTCTGCATACCTCGGTTGTAACGAGTGGTTATTTGAGTTACTGTTGCTTTTCTATCAGCTCGAACCAGTCTGGCCATTCTCCTCTGACCTCTGGCATCAACAAGGCATTTGCGCCCACAGAACTGCCGCTCACTGGATATTTTCTCTTTTCCTGACCAGTCTCTGTAAACCCTAGAGACGGTTGTGCGTGAAAATCCCAGTAGATCAGTAGTTTCTGAAATACTCAGACCAGCCCGTCTGTTGCACTAACAACCATGCCACGTTCAAAGTCACTTAAATCACCTTTCTTCCCCATTCTGATGCTCGGTTTGAACTGCAGCAGATCGTCTTGACCATGTCTACATGCCTAAATGCATTGAGTTGCTGCCATGTGATTGGCTGATTAGAAATTTGCGTTAACGAGTAGTTGGACAGGTTTACCTAATAAAGTGGCCGGTGAGTGTATATTGTAAATGGACCTGCATTTCTGGTCTCTTCAACCACACAAGATGCTTTACAAGATGCTTTACACAACATTCAGTCTTCCTCCTTGTTGTAATTATTGGTAAAAATGTTTGCAACTGAGGGCGTTTTCCCACCTGCCTTGTTTAGTTCAGTTGATTCGAATCCTGGAGCGTTTCCCCCCTTGGTGCAGTTCGTTTGGAAAGGTGTGAACACATCAATCGCACTCGGGTGCGGACCAAAACAACCGGACCGAGACCTCCTGGAAGGGGTGGTCTCAGTCCAGTTCCAAACGAACTCTGGTGCGGTTCGATTGTGGTGAGAACATGATCCAACCTCGATCGGACCCAACTGCAGGCGCATTGAGCCTGTTTTGGACTAAACCACCTCCTAGCCAGCTGCGCTGTGCTGATGAGCATGTCACAGTTCAGGAGGATTAACGCCGGGTTCACACCGGCCGCGGAAGCACCACGGCGCACCAATGAAAATCGCGCGTGGTCCGCTGCCCTCCTGTTCACACCAGAAATGTATTTCTCCGACGGTCCACAAGCGCTTCTGCTCAGCTGTTGTTCAGAGCTATTATTTTCATTATGGAGTAAATAACCCCATAAAATTAATACGCCATATTTCTGTAACCAAGAAGTTTGAACACTTCTTGGATTTATCTCTGAGAGAGAGAGAGAGAGAGAGAGAGAGAGAGAGAGAGAGAGAGAGAGAGAGAGAGCGCCACACACACACACACAGTGTATGTAGGTAGACAGTATTAGTGCAGATATACCGTTGAAATACACATATTTGTTTATCTACTCTTCACATTTATTAAATGTGTTGTCTCTTCCCGTTTCCCTGTGCAAGTTGAGATACACAAATATGATCGCAGTTGTCAATCGCGGTATTTTATTTTGAAAATTAACCGGATTGTTTCTCTGTGTGATTTCCTGCCAGAATTGATGCGTTCGCTCGCGGCACGTGCAAAAAATAGAGTAGAAACGATCGCTTCGCGGTGCGGGACGGCCGCGCCTATTCGCGGTGCTCCGCGGTCGGTGTGGACCACGATGACCAGGGCCAAGAGCAACCCCCGTAGCTTTCCCTCCATTGTAAAATTGAAAAGTAGCGTTCTGGAGGCTGTTCTTCTTTGTTTACTTCCGGGAGTTTCCCCACGAGGAAATTCCGACCAATTAGAGAGCATCAAACATTTTGGTCCGCTTGTGAATGCTGCCGTGTGAACACAAACCAAACTCGAGGCAATTTGCAACATTGTAACAAGTTGGTCCCTGATTCGGACCAGAGCAAACGAACCACAGGTGTGAAAACGCCCTTTGAATACTAGAAGAGTTGAATACTAGAACAGTTGAATACTAGAACAGTAGAGGTCCCAGAATAGACCCTTGTGACACATATGTTAACCTGGCTCTGGAGGATGCCAGACCATTAGCAACCACATATTGCTGTTGGGGATGTAGCAGGAGCAGATTTGGTTATCAGCTAATTAGTAATGTCAATATGATTATCGATATTAATAATTATATCTAATATATATTATCATGATATAATCATATGATGTGTGTGTGTGTGTGTGTGTGTGTGTGTGTGTGTGTGTGTGTGTGTGTTAGCGGGACACAAACAAAGAAAGGGGGAGACTCGGCGCGCAATATTCTAAGGCTCAGGAGGCGTGTTACTATCACACGGGAGCTCGTGAATGAACTGGCGTTCATTCAGCGCCACCACAGTCTTTTAACTGATAGTAGTCGCTTACTGGGCTCGCGAATATGGCTGAGGTTTAGTCAAAAACACTGTTACAGAAATCAACCCAGTGGCGTGGGTATACAATCAGCATTCAAATACAACACAGAGAAAACAACCCCACTGATATGCACTCGAACCCTCCTTCCTTTGCCACTACCCACCCTCCATCAGAATTTGTCTATACTGAGAAGTACTATACAATACTATTTTGCACAACCCCATATACTATATTTTTACACATTCCAACTGTCAATTGTCCATAATTTATTATTATAGTATGGCTAAATTGTCTAATTTGTATGGTAATTCCTCTATTTGTATTATATGTTCTTGACTGCAGTGCTTTATTGTTTGTTCTTTTTAACTATTGTGCGCACTTAACACCAAGGCAAATTTGTGGAAATGACCTTGGCAATAAACTCCTTTCTGATTCTGGTATGTTGATTTACAGGCCTCTTGACACCTGAGACTGTTATAAACTATTGTTACACTGACATTGACAGGATACAAACATTTACTATGGATGTAATATGATCTCCTCAGGTTCCGTCGGTGGCACCGCCTCCCTCCATGGGAGCCCCACCTCCTCCACCTGGCTCCTCCTACAGAGTTCAGAGAGGCTCTGGGCCCCTAACACCCGCACCTCCGCCTGGAAACACCCCCACCTGTTCATCAGAGGAAGACCAGGAGGGCACAAGCACTGTGGAGGACCAGGGTGAGCAAGAAAACCCATTTTATTATTCAGCTCATTTGCGGAGAGATCTGGTTCTTTATTCCTGATTTTATGATTATATTCGAATATATTGTAGTCTGCTGCTCCCTGTCACTGGCAATCTCTCCCTTTCTCTTATTGTGGAAAACTCTGCAGGAAGTTTTATTTACGGTAACTTGGTTATTGAGCTGGGTGTAAGTAGGCAGCAGAACCAGGGAAATATGCTGATTGTCCAAAGTGGGCTTTGTACTGGTTTTTCCAGTAGTTCTGTAATCATGCACTGTGATTCATATGCGTGTTTTTGTCAGCTGAGTACACAGAGGATTACATCTACGTCACACAGGGTGAGTAACATTATCGGACCGTAGAAAGTATTTACAAAAAAGCAACTATCCAGATGAAATTACTTAAGTCTGAATGTTAACCATTTCAGATCAGAACTACCAGACCACAGGTGGTTACCCTGCTGCTGAGCCCTCCACAAACCAGGTAACACACCTGACCTCTGAACTGCTGGATGTTAGTGTCCCTGTTTATAGTGATTCAATCAAAATCATATTGGGTTTGGGATGCGGCATCTCAAATACAAAAATTAACCAAAAAGAAAGGAGAGAATCACTCATTTTATTGTGTAGGTTATAATTTTGTAGATCCTTTCAGAAACATGCCAAATGGTGATTACATCTACAACAATGGAGGGATGTTTCTTTGGCTGTTTAATGGAGATGTAGATCTGTCATGTAACCTGTGAGGATGGAGGAAGTTGAGTAGCTGGTTAAGTCCATCCATCCATCCATTTTCTCCAATTATCCGGGTTTGGGTAGCCGGTGCAGCAGGTTTAGGAGGGCACCTCAGACCTCCCTCTCCCCAGCACTCAGACTTGGAGGTGCACCCCCTCATCCCAACTGCTTTCCACTCTGCTGCAAACCACCCCAGTGTGTGCTGCAGGTCACGTTCTGAGGAGCTAACGGAACCAAATCATCTGCAAAAAGCAGGGATGCACTGGGCACTCCCCTCCTTTTTATAATAGGAACCACCACCCTGGTCTGCCAAGCCACAGGCACTGTCCCCAAACCCCATGTGACAATGAATGTCGACCAAGACATCCCAATAATGCCCAGGGGCCTCATTTATAAAACTTGCGTACGCACAAAACGGGGCTGGAAACGTGCGTACGCTACTTTCCACGCAAATGTTGTGATCTATAAAAACCAAACTTGACGGGAAAGTGTGCGTACCCGTAAGCAAACTCTGAGGCATGTGTACCTGTACGCACATTCTGGAGACTGGAAGGGAATCAGCAATAAACGTGAGAAGAACTATATATTTTGGATGACTCGCACACATTTAATTACACTCCATATCATACGTTAGATCCGCGTTATCATGATGAACTCCAGCAATGTTTTTGACGCTTTTAATGAGTAATTGATTTTTTCTTACTAACACCTTTTAAAATCTGACTTGTATCTTAAATCAAAATAATTTTGAAATATTGAATCAGCGCTGCCACCGCAGGAGGAGGAGACGGCCCAAATGCATGTAATGCAGTATACAATAAATACCTTCCATTAGATCACTGTAGAACACAGCAGGAATAACTAAATATTCTCCTTATTTATGTGCATATATCATCAACGTACATACATACAGCCATTAAGCCATCGTATAATTGTTACACTTATCCTCGTTTTTAAACCACCAGAGCGCAGAGGAAATGCACTATAATGAGTGGCACGCTCGTGCGCGCTCAGTCGTGGAGCGTGGAGAGCGCAACTTTACCGAACTTCAGGAGGCAGACCTTCCACCCGGCAAAGGTGGTAGAGACCCCAGCATGATGAGCCTCGGCCCCCTTCCCGACTGGAGGGTTATCAACAGGGCGCAAGAATCCGTGAGGATGTTATGCGTTTGTAATATAAGGAAGACAACAATCAATGTTCATTGTAAACGTATTCTTTTATTAATCACAGTGCGCGTTTGCCGTAGCTCATCTGCAACGTTGTTGATGGTGGTGATTGTGTCTCGCTGAAGTTGCAGGACGGCGTCAGTGAGCACCCGACCGCTTGATGTGCCATGCGTCCGGGGTGCGCTGCTGCTTTGCGCCGGACCCGGACGCTGTGCCGAGGGCCCGTCACCCTCCTCACATCACCCTCCTCACCGTCACTCTCCTCTACGCCACACGTTGCAGACTCTGGAAGGACAAAAACTATTTAATGTTTTGTTTTAAAAGTTTAAAATCTGTTTACCCTTATCCCTCTGGTCTCAGTCGCGTCTGTGTCTCCCTCCTTTTCAGACACAATCCCCGTCAAAGTCACATCAAAATCAAACTTCCTCAATTACTCAAGTAATACATTAAATCCATGTTGATAAAGGAGCAGAAAGATGTCATTTACCTTCAGATCACCGTCCGCTCCGTCCAACTGACGCCGTTGACAGCAGCAGCAATGTGTTGCCACTCGCACTGCTTCTTTTTATTCGTGATCCCGCTGCTGTGGCCATTAATGAAATTATTGTCCGGGCCTCCACCTCCCCAACAAGTGTCTCTTCTCCGTTTCTGAAAAGTTCAGTTTCTTCGCTATTTTTCTGACCTGTCGCTGTGATTCAACACACGGAAACGATCGTATGCCGGCTCATTAATGATTAGTAAAATGAGGGCATGTACAGGGCAGGATTCAGGTACGCACACTTGTAGGTGATCCTGTGATCCGCACATTTGTAGGTGATCCTGTGATTTATAAAGGGAATATTGTGTACAGCCTGCGTGCGCACAGTTTTATAAATCAGATTTTTTTTTGCCGCATGCAAACTTCGGCTTTTTGGCGTACGTACACTTTTAGTAAGGATCCTACACAGTTTTATAAATGAGGCCCCAGAGCTTTCAGCATCTCAGGGCAATTCTTATCCACCTCCGGCACCTTGCCACTACCCATGTGACCTTTTGCCTGGAATATGGGTGAGCCTTCCCCCTAATCTTCAAACTCTTTGCAACCTCTTCTGTGGAGAATGTTTTGGTCATGTTCAGATTCCTCAAAGTCTTCTCTCAACCCCTCGAAAATATCCCCAGTCCGGGTCTGCAGTTCCCCTTCACTGCTAAACACAGCTTGAAGAAAACTCTGCTTTCCCTTTCCGAGTCATCTAAACAGTTGTCCAAAACTTCTGAGGTCAACCGAAAGTCCTTTTCTATAGTCTCCATGAACACCTCCCACACCATGTTTTTCGTTTCAGCACACCCAAGACAGGCCTCCTCCTTCAGCTTGACGGCCTCCTTCACCTTCTGGCCACAAATCCTAGCATTCGCTTCCACAGTGGAGGTTTTGAACATGGTCCACTCAGTTTCCATGTCCCCAACCTCCCCAGGGATGCAAGATGAGCTCTTCCTGGGGTGGGAGATGCTTGGTTTTTTCCGGCTTACCCAAGTACACTTGTGAACCTCCCTGTGGTCTAACATGGTGTTTTTGATGGCCAATCCATGACCACGACAGAAGTCTAACAACCACCACTCAGGTTCAGATCAGGCAGGCTGTTCCTCCAGATTACTTCATCATTGCTCACGTAAGCATTGAAGCCCACCAGCAGAACTATAGAGACCTCGTCGCGAGATTCCAAGAAGGCCGGGTACTCTTGAGCCGATGTCTGGTGCATATGCACATACAACAGCCTTCCGGAATTTCCTCTCAGCAACAACACAATTCTTTTCAACATGTCATACAAAGTATGGATAGTGTTTCTGCTAAACCAATGGTTCTCAAACTTTTTGGGGGCCAGGGACCCCTTACAGGGGAGAACATTTTCCAAGGACCCCCTCTGGGCTTTCTCTGAAGTTGTGGCAAAATTCACCATCCGTGTTTTCTGGCAGGTGTATTCCTCGCCCTTTCTACTGAAAAAGCAGGACTAGAACACGCTCATGATTTTCAGAGTCAATACATGTTCAAAATCCCAACATCAGCGTTACAGCGACAGTGGCGAGAAAAACCTGCCCTAATAAAGTTTTAGGCAGAAATGTCATGCAGACCAGGATCTTGGGTTCCAACTGTGCTTGGTGTTGGTTAGATCTTTCGGAGATGGGAAAGGCACTGAGAGACGTGGAGAAATGTTTGTAAGCAAGATGGCGCCAGTGTGTTGGTCGGCCTGCAGTCAGCTCCTACCTCAATTACCCTTTTACTGTTCTATCTGTCTTTTTTTCTGCTGTTTCTTTGGCATTGTTCCGATGCATTACGGACTTATGATCGACACTGGAGGTCCAAAGCAGAGGATGCCTTGGCTCTTTCGACAGAGGCAACCCAGTGTTTATCCACCCTGACATGGAATGCGTCCACCGACTACCCTGCTGTATCTCTTGCCGCAAGAAGCGTCGCGGGCAGAGGTGTGAGGATAAGGAGTGAGGCAGGTGTTTTCCCTGTGCAACCATGGCACTGATGGCCTTCCAGTTAAGAGCGCAGAGACCTCCATCTAGCCCAATGATCGTGGGACCTGAGATACTCCTGTCATCTCCTCATCTCTGTCTGGATGGGGGATAATTTCCTCCAGCTAAACAATGACAAATGGAAGTAATCATTTTAACCCCTCCAAATCTAAACAAAACATATTAACTGACCTGGGTAGTCTGACCCCATTCACTAAACCATTTGCTAAAAATCTGGCTGTCATTTTTGATTCTGAGCATTGCTTTAATGAGCAAATCTCCATAGTGAAAAAAACGCTTCTACCAGCTCAGAATCATCTCTAAAATAAAACACTCCCTGTCATATCATAATCTGGAAAAAGTTATTCATGCCTTACTCCCTCTACCCTGGTCTCCCCCAGTCCCTCATATCATGCCTCCAAATGGTCCAGAATGCAGCAGCAAGACTGTTGACTGGGTCAAAAAAGTGGGATCACATCACACCTGTCCTTGCATCCCTTCACTGGCTGCCAGTACACCATTTTAAGATTGCACTGATGGTATTCAAAGCCCTCAATGGCCAGGCCCCATCTTACATCTTAGACGTCCTACGCCCCCACTCAGCCACTAGGTCCTTCAAGTCCCAGTCGGCAACATTTTTGTTGATCATATACACTGAAGCCGACACTATGCTCCCATAGAACAACATAAATCATCTGGTTTTAGAAAAAAAAGCCCGCCTCTACGTGCATGTAGAGCCTATTTGTTGTGCAAAACATCGACAGAGCCCGGATCATGCTGTCCAATCAACACGCAGGGCTGTGTTCGTGCACACACAGAGCCCCTCCCCCCTTGGGTCGTTCCACTATCGCAGGGGAGAGGCGGAGGGAAGGAGCAACAAGCTTCCAATTCCTCGGTTAAAAACCGAAACGAGGAGGTCCAAAACAACCAAGGAAAAGAAAACACCGGAGGAAAAGAAGGAAAAAAAGAGATTGTGACGGTGCCCGTGATAAAACCAGAGTCAACATCGGACTCGCGTTTCAAAGTTGGCGTGATCTAAGGGATTTCAAAGGGCACGAAGTCGAGGGGAAGGAGCTCGGTCGTCGTGGGGGAGGAGGAGCTCGGTCGTCGTGGGGGAGGAGCGTGAGAGTTGTAAACATTCAAAATCTGACAGAGAGATGTGGTCTTCTCCACATCCCCTGCTCCAGACTGAAACAAAAAGGTGACAGGGCCTTTGCAGTTGGGACTCCACGCCTCTGGAACCAACTGCCACCACACAAACACGACTCAAATTCTGCCTTTAAATCAAGGCTCCAAACCCATCTTTACACCCTTGCTTTCTCCCCCCTTTATTTATCTTACCTCTGCACACCTTTGTTAGTATGTGGATGTTTGTGTTTTATGTGTATTTTTATTCAGCAATGTTATTTTTACTTGTTGACCTTCTTAATGCACTATGTACAGCACTTTGGTCAGTGTGAACTGTTATAAATGTGCTTTATAAATACATTTTATTTACTTACTAGAAATAGAAATATAGTTTTGCAGTTATCTTTTAATTATTGGGTCACGTTAAAACATTAGTTTTAACAACAACCTATGATTAATACTGCCGAAAAAACAACATTGACCTTGTTGACTTGAAGGTGTGATTATCATCTATGACATCATGAAGCTCAGAGCTACAATGATGGAGACAAAGATGTTTCTCTTATAGCAAGAACAGGAAGGAGGAACTGCCGACTCCCCGCCGAGACCAGAGATGAACTACAGCTACACACAGCAGGTACAGAACGCTGCCCAACTGGCACAAACGTGTATCCTCAGTGAACCCCCCTACACACTGGTAGAGGTAACAAACATCTGGCCTCAAGGCAGAATATAGCGCTTATGTGTACTGCTGTGCAAAAAGCACAGCTGTACACTGTGTACTGCTGTGCTTTCTGCAAAATGTAGATGAATTAAAAGGTCATAGATGTGCTAAGCGGATATGTTGATATATCCACCACATCCCGTCATTGTCGTCACCGCAGTCTCATCAAAGTCCCGTCATCACCGCGGTCTCATCCTCCACGCCCTGTCATCGTAATCACCTCGGTCTCATCAAAGTCCCGTCGTCGTCACCTCGGTCTCACCCAAGTCCCGTCGTCACCTCGGTCTCACCCAAGTCCCGTCGTCGTCGTCACCTCGGTCTCACCCAAGTCCCGTCGTCGTCGTCACCTCGGTCTCACCCAAGTCCCGTCGTCGTCGTCACCTCGGTCTCACCCAAGTCCCGTCGTCGTCGTCACCTCGGTCTCACCCAAGTCCCGTCGTCGTCGTCACCTCGGTCTCACCCAAGTCCCGTCGTCGTCGTCACCTCGGTCTCACCCAAGTCCCGTCGTCGTCGTCACCTCGGTCTCACCCAAGTCCCGTCGTCGTCGTCACCTCGGTCTCACCCAAGTCCCGTCGTCGTCGTCACCTCGGTCTCATCCAAGTACCGTCGTCGTCACCTCAGACCACCTCCTTGAGGAGGTCTGAGATGGGTACGGTTCTGTGTTGCGGTCTGCTTTACCTGGTCATTGTAAACGCAAAGCCCTCCAGTTTCACTTCGCCCTTTGCCATTGTATTTTAGCCCTCTAGGCTTCTGTTAGCGGCATACCGTCAGATCAGCCAACGATTCATTCAGGGAAAATATGAAATCCGAATATCGGCTTTAACAGTTTCTAGTCGCCGATCCATGTTGTGACCAGCAAATAAGTGTTGGGAGTTATCAGGAGATGCCGGTTTCTGATTGGCTACATAACCGAGCTAACGGCTAACTACGTTCACGGAGGTCACATTGAGTTACATTATGATGTGTTCAGGCTCTTTTGAGTAACAAATAGCATTGGGAGATATTTTTAACGTTATCATGATGTGTTCAAATGTGTGTGTATGTAAAATGAAGATTGTGGCGCAGATCAACCCCGTTGTTTGAAGGAGATGTTTTCACATGAATGTAAAATAGATATTTTCGAGGGAATGTATGAGAAAAAGCTTGGAGTTCTTTCTGTCTGGAAGCAACACTAAACATCACATAATTGAAGGGGAAATCATTCACTTTAATGAACTATAGAGGTGGACCAGAAACGGAACCGAGTCCTCTTTTCAAATGACCCGATAATGTGAACACAAATAGAACTGAGTTCCTTTTCTGCTGGTCCACTTTAAGGGGACTGAGTTTGGTTTGTTTAGAGAGAAGTGTGTGTGTGTTCTCCCCAGGTAGTGAAGCCATTAGCAGTCATCTGCTCCTCACCTTCCTCTTCCTCCTCCTCACCTTCTTCTCCATCATCACGTGTTCCTGTAGCTGCTCACCTGCCAGCAGCCACACAGACACGTTCAGGTACACACACACACACTCGGGTACACACACACACACAATCTCTGCTTAATGGGGATGTTTTCTGTTCTTAGTCGCCATGGCGATTCCAGCTGCTTCTCCCTGGTCGGTGAATGAGATGGGTGAGCCTCTCTGCGCCATGGTGGCTCCACCCCATTACTCCTATGACCCTAACGGCAGTGATTTACCCCGAGGTCAGAGGTCAACCAACGTAGCATGTCAATTCCTGCTGCAGCTTTCTGTCTCACTGTTTCTTTTTAATCATTTGTGTGCGTGTGTGCAGACTGCAGAGTCCTCCAGTATTACTTCAACTTAGGAGTCCAGGTAAGAGACAATGTTGTCTTTTATAAACTGAGCTATCTTTGCCCCCCATTCAAGGTGTCAGATCGCTAAGTTAGTAACTGAAGCTCGAAAGCAGAATGTTTCCTTAATGTTTCACCCCTCCTCAGTGGTACCATCAGAGCTGCTGGCAGCAGCAACAGCAGCAGGCGCACCCCGCCACCTCGCCTGAGGCCTCCTACCCCTACCAGCACTACTCCTACTATCTGAGCCAGGACCCCCCCCTGCATGGTAAGGCCGACACCTTCTCTGATTAGCTGCTGGGAGAAAGAGAGCTGTCAGTTCATTGGTGGAGGTCTGACCACCAAACAGCAGCTTTCGCTGCAGTTCCTCAAACATCCACCTACTGCTACTGTGATCCATCTGACTGTACTGAGATGTTGGAGGTTTTCCCATTCACTTCAATACAGTGTGTACACAATAAGAGTCCTTTTATGGTCACAGAGGGGAGACTTTAACAATAAGAGTCCCAAAATGATCAGTGAGGAGAGACCTTCACAATAAGACTCCTATAATGATCACTGAGGGGAGATTTTCACAATAAGACTCCTATAATGATCACTAAGGGGAGACTTTCACAACAAGAGTCCTATTATGATCAGTGAGAGGAGACTTTCATAATAAGAGCCGCATAAAGATCACTGAGGGGAGACTTTCACAATAAGACTCCTGTTATGATCACTGAGGGGAGACTTTCACAATAAGGTGTAATGAGGGGAATGTTGGAGGATTATCTTGATTGACAGATGCAGATAACTAAGTGAGCAAATGTTTAAGATGGTAGTTATTGAGGAAGTGGAAATGTTAATGTGCTACTGAGTTAGTTATCGGGGCAGTGAGTTAACGACCTGGTGATGTAGGTAGTGAATTATTTAACAAGTTGGTTAATACGGTAGGGATGTAGATACATGGTAATTGACCTGCATTTCTATTTCTCTTTTCTAGTCTTTCTGACTATTGAAGGCACTTTACACTACATTCAGTCTACATGCATCCATTCACACACATCCACATGCCGATGGCACAGCCTTCAGGGGCAATTTGGGGTTCAGTATGTTGCCCAGGGACACTTCGACATGCAGACTGGGGGAGCCGGGAATCGGCCACACTGATATTTTCCGATAAGAGGACAACTCGCTCTAACTCTGAGCCACAGCCATGAGATTAGAGGCAGTGGTTATTTATTAAGGTAGTGAGTGAGTTACTGATGCAGTGAGTTTTTGAAGCGATCTTGTTAATAAGTTAGTGATGTAATTGGTGAGTTGGTTATTGAGGCAGTGAGTAAGTTGGTAAGTGAGCTATTGAGGCAGCAAGTGAGGTTATTTGAGAACTGCTGTAGCCCTAACAGGAAGTTTTGGTCTTCTGCCCTCAGCTGCCCCTCTTTCATACCCTGAGACAACTAGAGGCCCCCATCAGCCCCCCTCCTACTACCCAGAATCCACCAGGGCAGGAGACGGACAGGCAGATGGACACAGCGGTGGTCAGTACTGATTACTGTTGTCTTAAGGTGTATTCACACAAAATGGATACAGCTGTTGTAAACATGTGACGGGTTTACAACAGCTGGAGGAACCCAGAATAAAGAATTTAGCTGTGATTTAATATCAATAACCAGATTAAAAGGTTGCTGAAATAACTCCATAATTATGGTGATCAGTAAAAAGTGTGAAGTCATGTTTTGTTAGGTCTGTCTGCAAGACGACAAGCTGACTACTTTTAAAATGCTTGTTTTCTGAATAAAGTCCAGTGGATGGGTGTTAGGCTACGCTAACATTGTAGCTGCTCCATCAACACCAGGCTTTGGTGTCACAGCGTCACGCAATCTTGTTGTTCGAGTAGGAATATTTCAACTTGCGCAAATTGTTGCCTCATTCACGTTGCGTCATTTTTACGCATCTATACCTGTCTTTGCATTGACTTTGCATGTATTTGTGCAGAGTGCCTTCATTGTTTCCCCTGGACCCTCTGTCACACCCTTGACGTTGGCTTATGACAGAACGACCACTAGTGACACCTGTCGACTTGTGTAGAGACAGAGTTCACCAGTTAACATTGACTTAAGTCCCATTTATTTCAGAGTTTATAACAATAAGTTATGTCTAGATTATTTCTAAAAATAAAAAATAAAAAAACATTAACAAAGCACTTCAAACTTTAAGTATGACTCTTTATACTTTATTTAAAGAATGTTTAAAGATATGATTAACCACAAATGTACCTTTTTATTTTTCTGCTTAGAAGATGGAAACTCTTTACTAGTACAGATTTACACAAGAGACTTAATTATCTTTAAACTGACAAACAATTCAAATTCATGTACATTTCAAATAGTCAAAAAAGAATTTGTCTCGCTGATGACTACTGAACATATTTTTTTTCCAAAATAAGGTCCCGTGGTGGACACAGGAAGTGGCGGAGCCAGAAGTCACACCTCCATTTACTTGCCTTGCTACGAATCAGACATCACACAGCAGCTCTGGAGACACTCCTTTTAAAATGGACAGTAGATCTAACCTTCTAATCACATGAACAGTTATCTCTCCTCTGATCTGAGTGTGTTTTGTGTCCTGTCAGGCCCCGCCCCCTCTGGGGAAGGCTCCTCCTCCTCCGCCACCAGCTCGGCCCCTCCAGTCCCCACCCCCTCTCCTGCGCTCCTGTACCCGGATCAAACGCACCTCCAGTCTTCCTCACTGCTGCACCTGCCATATGAAGCTCCGCCCCCGGCCCCTTACCTGCCCTCTGCCCCTCCTCTTCCTCACTCTGCTCATCCTCACTCCACCCACCTCACCCATCACTCCTCCTACCACGCCTGCCTCCCCCCCTCCACCCACTGGGGAGCACTGCAGACTGGAGGCCACGCCACACGGGTCTACTGCCCAGCCCCCAACCCCGCACATGTGGTCGGTTACATCACAGCCCCGCCCCCCCACCTCACGGCCACACACTACATCCCCCCCACCATCTAACTCAGGAAACATAGTTAGCTAATAACACCCCTTTGTGTAAAACTAGCAGTGCTAACCACGCTAACCAGCCCCATAATCAGAAAAGTATATATTTAAAAACAAATGAATAAATTAGAAAAATAAAAGCAAAGACTAAAAAATTACATTGTTAATGTTGTAAAAGATTTTACTGAAAACTGAATGTTGGCATGTTATTAGCTCGTGCCTAATGCACAACACATCTCAGAATAATTTCCTGTTGAAAATGTTGAGGTGTGTTGTCCTTCCCTGTTTCCACGGCAACCCCAGGTGACAGCATCCTCGGTTGCCACAATGACAAGTTTTGTTTGTTGAAGTCGTCTGAAGTTTTTCAAAATGTCAGCCAACTAATCAGAGAGAGAGGGCGTGGCCAGTCCCTGTTATTTATATGGGGATATATTTGTGTTGACATTATAATTACACTGGTGGTTTGTTTGTGTTACTGGGTGAATAAAGAACAGTGTTTCACCAGCAGACTGATTCTTCTGTTTGGTCACATGACCTTCACTCAGTGTTAACGTTTCTCCTCGACTGTTTACTGGAGCTCATCACACAAACTAAAATACATGAAAAACCTTTATTAACAAAACAGATGTGGTGGCTGACAACCAATCAGGGGATGTCAGTATCCTGTCAGTGTTAATAATATCATGATTTATAATTGATAATTAATGTTATCAGTTCATCACTGTGTGTGTGTGGGTGTCATCGTCATGGTAACAGCTCACAGGGGATCTCCACAGTCCAGAGGTCGCGACCTCCCCGGGCCCTCAGCGGCTCCTTTAGCCAGCGAGGGTTGGACAGTTGAGTCAGGTGCTTCTCCTGCAGACCTATCAGAACAGCCGACTGCTCCAGGTGCTGTAGCTCTTCCCCCTGCAGGGAGGCAGGGCACAGCCAAGTCCTGCCCACATCCACCAATCCTGAAAGAGAGGCTACGCCTTCAGATACACCTCGTTAACTATCAGGACTATCAAAACACCGACATGGTTTCCCACCTGCCACCACTCCGCGGCCGAACCGCTCTCCAGACTCCAAGAGCGCTTGTATCTGAACCCGGTTCATTCCCAGTGTGCCACTCAGCAACGCCCTCCACCCTTCCTCCTCCCAGTCCCGCCGGGCGATGTGAACTGCCAGGGTTTGATTCTCCAGCTCAGCCAGCAGGGGTCTCCAGCGGCTTTCCACCGTTTTCAGCCCATCCAGAACCAGACCTGCATATGGCTGCCTGAACGACAGGCACCACACCTGCACCGACATGTCTGCAAAACAAAATGGATAAAAAAAAGCTTGGTGGATCGTGAGAGGGTCTCTTAGGAGAACTAGTGTTCAGAGACCGGCAAAACCCCTTTTTCTGTCCCTGACGGTGTTTTATATGAGAGATCCAGATTCTCATCGGAGGAAATGACTTGTGTCAGCGTACAGCCTACTGACCACTTTGAATTATGTTTTTATATTTATTAGATTTGTTTCACACCGTAATTGTCATACACCACGCCATAAAAATACATCTAAGCATCACATTAATTTGTTTGAAAAAGTTTTATTTTTTTGCCTTTTATTGCGAGAGGACAGTGTGAGAGTGAAAGGGCCGAGAGAGGGACGACATGATATCAGAGGGCCACAGTACATGGGGCAGTAACTCTACCACTGAGCTACCAGCACACTTAATATGTTGTTTTAATCAGTCAGATCTACTAGTGTCCTTATGATGGGGCAGTCATTATACGACTACTAATATTACTAATACGATTTACGCATTCACACAGTCGGGGTGTTTTTGCCAGCTGTCTTTCCTGCATGTTACAGATGAAATTGTTGCCTTTTGCCTGCATTATATGTTTAACTTCTTCGTATTTCTGTACGTTTTCCATAAGATTATGTTTCGCTCCTCGTACGTGAAATACGCCGCTCCGCTGCCGTAGACTGATTCATGTTTGTGATTGGTCAAATGCTGCAAACGCCGCCTCTTTCATGTGCACGCGCTCATAGCTGGACAGGTAAACCCTGGGTTGAGTTAACGAGTTGATAACCAGCTTTGTGTGACCGCTTATCTCCGATTGCCTTTGTTAGGGTAACTTAAGCTGGATAACTGTAAGATATCCTGGGTATGTTGAACTCTCTTCGTAGTAGGGGTGTAAATCTCTGGTTTCATCACGATACAATATTAAATCGATTCATTGGACAACGATACGATATTTGCCGATATCAAAAGTCTGCCGCGATACGATTTCGATTCGATTCATTGGCCTGCGATCGATATGAGTCGATATCATATGCCCATTTAACACAACCTGTTTCATTCACATCAAAAAATCACAAAAACGTAATTATAATTTAAACATTTTATTGCTTTGCTCTTCCAGATGTTAAACAAAAACCATACATTTGGGAGCTTTGGGAGGTTTTTCTTCAAAAAATAAAACAAACTTAACTTAAGAGCCTGTAATAATACAGCGATATGCATCGATGTTTGAGCGTTGCATCGATGCATTTGGATCGTTCGCCAATGTATCGATATATCGATGTAGATCGATGTATCGTTACACCCCTACTTCGTAGTACAGGCCTCTGGTAGATAGGTGAGCATGAGAGGCTGTGAGGGTTTGAAATGGTAAATACAAATGGAACAGCACTCGGCATGTCACTTTACTTTGACACAAAACTTGTTATCTAAAAGTGTTTTTTTTGGGGGGGGGGGGGGGGCAATGTCCCAACTCATGGACTTTGATGGGCGTTCCAGTTAAGTGTCTGAGGGTTCAGGTCTGTCCCACGGTCACATCGTCAGGTGCATGAGGGCTTGCTTGCGGACTTTTTGAGCCATTTATGGCCACTTTGTGTAAGATAGCATCGATGCTGACTTTGGGAATTATGCACAGTTCATAGCGGGGCTACCGGGGGAAGCCCAGAGGAATTCAAAAATAAAAAAGGTAAAGAAAGAGGACAGCGCATGTGTGGAATATTACATTTACACAGAAACATTAACATTAAAGATTGAATATGGACTATCCATCCATCCATCCATCCATTTTCTACCGCTTATCCTGTATTCAGGGTCGCGGGGGGGCTGGAGCCAATCCCAGCTATCATTGGGCGAAGGCAGGGTACACCCTGGACAGGACAGTCTATCACAGGGCAAACATGTAGAGACAAACAACCATTCACACTCACATTCACACCTACGGGCAATTTAGAGTTATCAATCAACCTATCCCCATCCTGCATGTCTTTGGACTGTGGGAGGAAGCCGGAGAACCCGGAGAGAACCCACGCTAACACGGGGAGAACATGCAAACTCCACACAGAAGGAACCTGGGCCGACCGGGGAATCGAACCCAGAACCCTCTTGCTGTGAGGCGAGAGTGCTACCCACTATACCACCGTGCAGCCCCGAATATGGACTAAAATACGTAAAATCATAGGAATGTCATCATAGGCTACACACCTGGTTTATTATTAATATATTACACACCTGGTTTATTATTATTATTAGGCTATTATATCACACACCTGGTTTAATCATCAACCAGTTATTTTAATTTAGCTTATTGAAGCCGTTTGAACTAAAACAAGTCAATAAATGATTTGACAGTACGTCTGGTCTGGGATGATAAGATCATCACACTCACCCATCTACCAGGTGACGTCAGTTAAATCCCTGAGGGTTCAGGGTTTAGACCTTAAGGGGGACATTGGGATTGTGCCTGGATTGGGTCAGAGAGAGACTCCACATTTTTCATCAAACCTCGGAGTTCATGTCATAAACGTCTGGTTCCAAACACAATCTGTCTTATTTCTGTCTAAATCCATAAAGTAGGAGACATTAAGAAACAATTATTTCGCCACGAAGCCACTTTGATGGATTTCAGCACAATCATTATTTATTAAATGTATTATTGTGTGAGTCATGCCGACCGTACATCTGATGTAGTTTCAACTTATTCCGCCCACTCACCGGAGAACGAGGAAACTCATTCAGCAGATTTCTGAACGGAGTCTGGTCTGCTGGGGCGGAGGAGGAACCGTGCTTTGTCCTGATGTTTCCAGTTGAGTCCAAGTCCGACGACGGTCATAAGCGCCTGCGCTGCGATTCCCGCGGACAAACCGGAAGTCGTCATGATCCTCAACAAGCTCCACTCCGCGGGTTATGGTTCTTCTGCTGTAGTCGCTTCCGCTCCGACTCTTCTTCTTCTTCACTAAAATGACGTGCAGCTCCGCAGCTCTGCTGCCGGTCCCAGGTCAGGCGGGTTACCGTGGCTACTACGGTGAAACAGGTTTATTCACCATGTTGTTGTTGTTGTTGTTGTTGCTGTTGTTGTTTTATGACACAGTACTACTACGTGTTTTTCATGGCTGCTAACAAACGAAAAGAACAAATGAATTAAATAAATAAGCAAGGACATGACGTCAGTCAGAGACAGAACAGAGGAGGAAATAGGTACGTTTTAAAGTAAAATGAACATATTTGCTTTATTCTGTAAACTACTGACAACAATTCTTCCAAAATCTAATCTTGGATTGTCTGAGCACAAGCACAAGTCTTTTCCTAAGTCCTTTTGAGTTCTCCTATCGCCTTTCCTTAACCCCGTGACATTTTCTCCAAAGGTCAAGAAATAGGAGTTAGGACCAGTTTTTTTTTTGACTATTCGACTGCAACCCACGGCTCCTCCTCTTGCTGCTGCCACACTGACTGGTCCCTCATGTGCATGTTCAATAACAACAGCAGTATCAGTATTTATTCATTTCTAATTTTGGGAAATATGAAGTGAGGAGCTGCGTGGGAGGCCTTTAGTGTCTGAATTCTGCTGGTCTGTAAATCTCATACTGTATATTATGTGTGTGTTTTATGTTATGTTTATTAATATTTATGTTGAATAATTCTCAGTTTATCAACAGTTTGGTATATATAAAGTTCTGCAGCTGATTCAGGATTTGTACTTGTGAGTTCTTATTGTTAAATGTGTAGATGCAGGCCTGACCTCTTCATTGAATCGCATGAACATGAAGATTCAAATGAATTGACTATTTTATTTGAATGTATGAAGTTTCATAAAAAAAAATATATATATACCAAAACATTAACTGTGATGTCGCATAAAGAGACGCAAAGCTTGTTCAGTCAATAAAGTTTAGACTTATTTTACAGTTTTATAATTCATTTATCCCACCAACATGCAAATCACAGTGCAGAGAACACACAGCACAGATCAATAAACCAATAAATCAATGTCTCTACAGCCAATCACAGATTAGACGTTCAGGACAGGAAGTCTTTTTTTTTCTTCTTTTACACTAGCAGCAGCAGTGATGACATCACAGAAATGAACTGAAACCAAACAACAGGTTTCTATTTCCTGGATGATGTCATTATTTCACTGTTTTCTGTTTTTACACATGAGCTATGACGTCATAACGTCCCACACAATGACGCCACAGAAAGAATATCAGGTCCTAATGAAAATCATCTCTTCCCTGGTTACCGTAGCAACGAATGAATCAGCTGCTGTAACTGGCAGTCAAATGTAAAAACAAAGTGAGCAGAGAAGAAGAAACACATCCAAGAAAATAAATAATAAAGAAAGAAATAATAAAATATATATCAATAAATAAATATATATAAATATATATCGATAAATAATATCCAAAATAAAAAACTTAAAAAACTTTAAAAAATCACAAAACAAAATTAAATTAGGAAGTCAAAGAGCTTTTTATCCACGAAGAAGAAACACAACGGGGAAAGAGTTTTACAGAGAGCACCCCGGCAGGCTGATCTGGTCTGATAGTCTGAACCATGACCAGCAGGAAACAGATCAGACACCCTCAGAAACATGGTCTTTAACATTGGTCTCTTCTAGAAACATAAGCAGAGTGGTGCTGGTTCACATCCAATGCAAGATCTGGTCTGGTCTCGGGACTAATGTGAGCTGCTCTCGTAGACCTCTGGGGGACCAGAGACAACATTTGGTTCCTCCATTTCTGATTCAGTGACGAGAGGAGGACGATCTCACCGCTCAGAGGAATTTCTAGCTCGAGAAGAAATATTTTGTGTAATAATTTGCATCTTTCGTCTCTTCTTGTCTTTGCTTTGACTTTGTATGCAATCACTTTGTGTTTGGTGTGAATCAATAAATATTAACACAAATAATTTATGCATTATGACAGCTGATGGTCACAATATCAAAATTTTCTGATGATTTTACTGATGTTCTATTTCCTGTGTTTTAGGTTTTGACCATGAGATGGATCTGGACTCGGCCTCCTCAGTCGGACCACTCCTGGTCCTCGGGATCAGACTCCTCCTCTGACTCGCTGTACTCAACAGCGATGCGTCGCGACAGGATGGTGGCCACATCATTTCCTGTGGGCTCTCGTTTCTTAGCCTCCTCCTGCTCACGCTGCTCCTGAACCTTTCTCAGCTGGATGCCTGCAGACCAGGAGAGACCACAAGCTAAACCACATACCAGACAGCAGGTCAGCACACAGAACACAGTAAAACAGTACGACAGCTGACCTCTGCGTATGGCAGCCAACAGGTCGCTGCGGGCATCATTCATTGGCATGTTCAGTCCACTAGGAGGCTTCCTGCCGTCTGTTGCCAGGGGCAACGGGGGCGCAACAGCTGAGGGCGGGGCCTGGCCTCCGGGCCGGGAGGGGGAGGGGGTGTAGTTGGCTGGGGGAGGTGGCGGAGGGGAGGGGTTGTAGGGACGGGAAAGGATGGCGCTGCCACCTAGTGGAGAAGACATTAATGGAAACCAGTGAGCTGCACACCAACCACTCATGAGTAACTAAAAAGAGGTTGACTGTTACCTTGGTTACCAGGTGGGTGCAGTGGCGTTGTCATGGCAGTGCCATGGGTGGAGCTCTTGGGGAATGCCATCTGTCCCGCTGACGACATGAGAGGCGGGGGCGGCGGAGGGGCTGGAGGGACCTGATGGTCACTGAAGAGAGATGGAAGCCAAAGGTTAAACATGGGGCACGTGATTAAAGTGTGAACTATGTGTGAATGAGTGACTGTGTACTTGGCCTGATTGGCAGAGCCAGCAAGTGGCGGCGGCTGGTGGTGGTGATGATGTGGCTGGTTGCGGCCCAGTGAGTGCTGGCGGGCGGTTGCTGTGGCGACCACAGAGGATGTAGAGGTGGGTCGGAGTGCGCGGTCCAACGACTGAGTCTGACCGCTTCCACTGGTCTCCACATGATCCTTCCCATCATGCCCCTGGGCGTCATGGTGGTGGGGACTGGTGTGGAAGGAGGGGTCGTCTGACCTGGAGGAGGTGGGGGTGGGGACAGAAGTTCAACTGGCATTCGTCCTGCTGGGGACAC
Organism: Chelidonichthys spinosus; assembly: GCA_029853015.1. Lineage (NCBI taxonomy): Eukaryota > Metazoa > Chordata > Actinopteri > Perciformes > Triglidae > Chelidonichthys > Chelidonichthys spinosus. The sequence continues at coordinate 7,278,523 of CM056824.1, forward strand.
TGAGGGACATTTAGTCTTCTGGAACAGCTGAAACACTGAACTAACACACAGCGCGTTCACCTGTCAGGTGACATGGAGCCGTCGGAGGTGTGGTAAGGGGATGGTGTCACTCGAGCATCTGGGCGGAGCTCCTTGTCGTACGCCATCAGGTTCCACTCCTGTCGCCTGTTCCGAGCTTTACGAACCTTCACAGGAAGAACAACGCCGCTTACAACACAAAAGGAAGAAAACAAGAGAAGACAGAGAGTAAGGACTCACCTTTTTGACCTCCCGTCCTGAAGACTCCTCCACATGCTTCTGTTCCTGGGGGATGATATGATTCTGGTTAACAGACAGAAACAGACAGAGAGACGGACAAAGACAGGGAAACAGAAACAGACAGGGACAGGAAAGAAAGAAAGAAAACCGAGGGTAGTAGGAGAGAGCAACAATCATAACAAGGGCAACATTGACTCTGCAGAAGCTACAATAGCAACAAGATAGAGGTGTGGAAGCAAATAACCACACACACACACACACACACACACACACACAAACATATAAAAGTACACACACACACACACACACACACACACACACACATAAACAATATAAATAATAATCAATCAATAAATAAAAGTAGACAGGGATTTCACACCATTGCTGGATTTCCACATATAATAGGAGCGATAGACTGCAACCAAATTACCCCAAATGTGCACAAGCATGGTGGTTTAGAACATGTGGGATTTATCAATGCTGGTGTGCCCATGTTTGATAAATACCAATGTTTTTGTATATGCACATTAAATCTAAATTTGATTCATATGACATCATTTAGAACCTTTTCTACGCACTGTTGATAAATTAGGACCCTGGACCAGAGCGACAACAGATGCCCAGACACCCAGCTGGTGGCCCCTGCCTGGGGCGCTGTTAGTTGTCAATTTGCCATTTGCAATTTGTTCAACATGCCCTGTTGAACAAACCTTCTGTCGTCTCTTCTCTTTGCGTTTGTTCTCGGTGGCCTGCAGCATCTTTTCCCTCCACAAGCTGAAGAAGTAAGACGGGTCGGTGTAGAACTTGAGACCATCTTTCTTATCGTCCCTTCAACACACACATTCAAAGTTTTCATTAATTTCATTAAATGTTACTTTAAAAAACAAAAGACTGACCTGGAGGGTGTCCAGGTGACCTGTAGGGTGTCAGGATGTGGAGGGGTGGTGGTTTACACTGACCTGTAGGGTGTCGGGTAGTTGAGGGGTGGTGGTTTAAGCTGACCTGTAGGGTGTCAGGTCATTGAGGGGTTTAAATTGACCTATATAGTTTCAGGATGTTGATGGGTGAAAACTGACCTGTAGGTTGTTGTGAAATTAAACTGACCTGTAGGGTGTCAGCATGTTGATGGATTTAAACTGACCTATCAAGTGTCAGGATGTGGATGTGTCAGGTCATTGAGAGGTTGACACTGCCTTGCCTGGTGTCAGGTTGTTGACCTGTAGGGTGTTGAACTTGTTTAAAACTTACCGGTAAGGTGTCAGGATGTTGAGGGGTGGTGGTTTGTCGCATTGTTGGTACATTTCCAGAACTGGGTTGAGGATGGAGTTCCGTGACACCACCTGTTGGTCCTGGATGGTACTGCTCCTGAAAGCCTTCCTCATGTTGATATCCTGCAGAGACACTACACCAAAAACAGTACTATTACTGCAAAGTAAGACTAGTAGAAGCAGTAGTACTAGTAGTATAATTTGTATCCAGGCAGTACTTTGAAGCAGTTTACAAATCTTACAAGTTTGTGAAAAGTGTTTGGTCACTTTGTCACTGTTGCCTTTAGTAGAGTAATGAGCCCTCCCTAGTCGACATAAAGAAAGGAGCAGAGCTCAGTGGAGGTGGACTTGAACAGACATGCTAAAACCCCAACTCTTTGTCTGCAAGTTCTTGCCTCGCGAAAAGAACTCATCTTGGGATGTTTATGAATGAGTATAAAGTGGATCGTGAGACTGGGTCTAAGGATTTGACTACGGCTTATTACTGTATTCACCTTCCTCCACGGTGGAGTCCAGCTGTGTAACCTTCACAGCCAGCAGGTCTACTCGCTCCTGCAGGTTGTTCATCCTCAGGTAGAAACTGTTGGCCTCTGTGAACAGCTCACTGAAGATGTCCTCTGCATGACGACCTGCAGAACATCAAGACAAATAATAATATAGAGCTCCATTGATGATGGCTTTGTAGAGTCGGCAGTCATGCGTGTAACTCAGGGTTACAGGGTTGGGTTCGGGGTTCTGGATTAGATCCAGAGTTCGTTGAGCCTGCTTTCTGGAATACACCCCAGCACTCACTGAGTCCTCCGAGCTGTTTGATGACAGCAGCCAGGGTGCTGTTGGTGACACACTCCAGCTCACTGGCAACTCCATCCGGCAGAGCGCCACGACACAAGTGTCTGGGTTCAATGATCCGCTTCACCAGAGGCATGGCTAACCTGGAGAGACACCGTGAATAGACAGATGAAGGGACGGAAGGACGGAGGGACAGACAGACAGACAGACAGACAGACAGACAGACATGTTTAATCCCAAACTGGGAAATTATTTTTGTTCCAGCAGCCAGTTATCCAAATAAACAGTAAATGTACAATGTATTTATCACACTAAATGTATCTATAGAATACACAATATAAATATTATGATGCAATATACTATAAATATACCAGACTACAACAAATACTACTTATATATATATATATATATATATAAGTAGTATAGTGCTAAGCCTACAACTGGCAGTTGATTTATACGGGTTTAGGCTAAAAGTGAACAAGGGCAGGTTGTTCCATTTGAAACCCCCCACTCCTCCCCCTCCACTTTCCCTCGGCTCTCCAAGTGGCCACCGTGTGACGTATGCTGTTACGTAATACGAAGTGCTGAGGGGAAGTGAAGGAGGGCATGTTGAACCACTGATGGAATGCAGCCTGACTTCAGCAGCCTCCATTCTCCAGAGTCTTCTCAGGCTTTCTAGCCAGGCACCTTGGTTGGAGATGGTCTTCAGCTGGGCTCCTCAAGGTTTCAGCCTCTGCTGGTGGATGTAATCCTGATGGACACTGGGTCCCAGCTGGTAGCCCTTTCTGAGTGGGAACGGCCTCTTCCTACCACTCACTCCAGTGGTTAGACAGGCAGGTCCACCACAACAAGGATGGCCTTCTCTGGCAGCCCATAGGCTCACACATTGGTACACCATAAGGCAATTCTTGGATTGCTGCCACACTACCTATGTGTTTTTATCAATTGAAAAAATACTGGACAATATGCATTGCCCTCCCAGGACTTTTTAATGCTCTCTGTCCCAAATGCTCGGACAGAAATTGGGAAAAGAGCATTTGGGTATTTTGCTCCCTCGACCTGGAATTTATTGCAGAATACTCAAGGAGCTTGTCTCATTAACAGCTTTCAAATCAAGAGTAAAAGACGAAGCAGATTCTATAAGAAGTCTCCATAACTGGCTCACAGAAAGTTCCTTCATTGATTGTTCTTTTGATGTAAATCTTAGTGTTTTAAATGGTATTTGTACCATTCTTCATTTGTATGTTTGTAAACGTGTATTTGCTGCTGACTGTTTTGGCCAGATCTACATTGAAAAAGAGGTTTATATATATATATATATATATATATATATATATATATATATATATATATATATACAAACACAAACAATCAACACCACTTTCAATACCAGATACACTGATTTAAGCTGGATGAGGTCAGGTGAGCTAATTACGCTATAATAAGATCAGATAAGATCAGATAATCCTTTAATAGTCCCACAGTGCACAAATGCAAAGGATTACAGCGAGAGGAAAGAGCAACAACAAGAGGCAACAAACCAATCTCCTGAGTAAGACAAAAAGTTTTTAAATGAAGAAGTCAACATGATGTCACCTTGCTGTTAAGCTGCGGCCCTCACCATTTATTTAGTATGCATTAATTTATCAGAGGATTTCTGACACATCATCATGGTAACACAGCGAGCCCTTAAATGTTACTAGGAGACACGTGTAATCAGATTACTGTGATCAGACTTAGTGGGGTCAGTCCACCGGACCCTTGAGGACATGACGGAGATGATGTGGATCAGAGGACAGGAAGCAGAATAAAATCCAGTACCCCATCTTTCCAGGAGCAACACTCAGTCATATCTCTAACTCTCTCCTGGTTGCCATGGTGAGTTGTAGTATCAGAGCTCCATTGTTGATGGCTTTGTAGTCGGCAGGCACGTTACTCAGAGTTTACAATCTCAGAGTTGGTTAGGTTCAGAGTCCAGGGTTAGGTTCACAGTCCAGGGTTAGGTTCAGAGTCCAGGGTTAGGTTCAGAGTCCAGGGTTAGGTTCAGAGTCCAGGGTTAGGTTCACAGTCCAAGGTTAGGTTCAGAGTTCAGGGTTAGGTTGACAGTCCAAGGTTAGGTTCAGAGTCCAGGGTTAGGTTCAGAGTCCAGGGTTAGGTTCAGAGTCTATGGTTAGGTTCAGAGTCCAGGGTTAGGTTCAGAGTCCAGGGTTAGGTTCAGAGTCCAGGGTTAGGTTCAGAGTCCAGGGTTAGGTTCACAGTCCAAGGTTAGGTTCAGAGTTCAGGGTTAGGTTGACAGTCCAAGGTTAGGTTCAGAGTCCAGGGTTAGGTTCAGAGTCCAGGGTTAGGTTCAGAGTCTATGGTTAGGTTCAGAGTCCAGGGTTAGGTTCACAGTCCAGGGTTAGGTTCACAGTCCAAGGTTAGGTTCAGAGTCCAGGGTTAGGTTCACAGTCCAGGGTTAGGTTCAGAGTCCAGGGTTAGGTTCACAGTCCAAGGTTAGGTTCAGAGTCCAGGGTTAGGTTCAGAGTCCAGGGTTAGGTTCCGAGTCCGGGGTTAGGTTCCGAGTCTATGGTTAGGTTCAGAGTCCAGGGTTAGGTTCAGAGTCCAGGGTTAGGTTCAGAGTCCAGGGTTAAGTTCACAGTCCAAGGTTAGGTTCAGAGTTCAGGGTTAGGTTGACAGTCCAAGGTTAGGTTCAGAGTCCAGGGTTAGGTTCAGAGTCCAGGGTTAGGTTCAGAGTCTATGGTTAGGTTCAGAGTCCAGGGTTAGGTTCAGAGTCCAGGGTTAGGTTCCGAGTCCGGGGTTAGGTTCAGAGTCTATGGTTAGGTTCAGAGTCCAGGGTTAGGTTCAGAGTCCAGGGTTAGGTTCCGAGTCCGGGGTTAGGTTCAGAGTCCAGGGTTAGGTTCAGAGTCAAGGGTTAGGTTCAGAGTCAAGGGTTAGGTTCCGAGTCCGGGGTTAGGTTCAGAGTCTATGGTTAGGTTCAGAGTCCAGGGTTAGGTTCAGAGTCCAAGGTTAGGTTCCGAGTCCAGGTTTAGGTTCGGAGTTTGTTGAGACTGCTTTCTGGAATACTGCCGTGCATTCGGCACTGTTTCTAACAAAAATCTGAGAGGGGACTTAAACTTAGGGTTAGTTTCCATAAAACACTAAACGTTTTTCTTTTCTCAATTGCATTCCCTTTTCCATATATTGTTTTCATAAGTAAACAAATATAGACACAAATATTTAGAAAAAATGTAGTAATTTATAGGCTTGGGCCTTATTACACTTGATCACGGCTGCAGTCGAAAAGTCAATAAAGTGTTTCCTCACGTGTTTCCGAGGCTGGAAGAGATATGAAAGCAAGCAGTGAAGCACTTTTCCTTAATATTTAGAGGATCCTCACCGCTCTAATCATGGCTGACACGGACGCATCCTTCAGGTAATTTGTTCCATTAGGAACCTTTCTCAGAGAAGAGGAGTTTCCCGATGGCAGCCTCGGTAGAAGTCATGACGATATGATCTTCAATCCCGTCGTAAATCCAGACGCAGCGCTTTCAATGATGGTGTGTTAATGTGATGTGTTGTTTTGGCCAGCAGATGCCACCAGAGGTCAGTGTCTCGACAGTGTAAAAGGAAGCTGAGCTTCCAGTGTTTTCATCTTTTAGTGCCTTATGAGCTGATCAATTCTAGCCAGCTAGAATTGCTTTTGAAAAAACCCTTAAATCAAGGTGATGTCCAGAGTCCGCTTGCTGTACCTCCGTCTCTCCACCGAGAGCAGCAGAGCTCAATTCTATCGTCCACTTTCATTTTTACAGAAGTTTATTTTGGTCAGGTTATGGCTGCAGTAGTGATGTCCAAATGAAGCTTCGTGAAGCATTTTCTTTATTTTCTGAGCCCAATAGATGGCGCTCTCTGTTCAACAAAGGTTTGAAGGCCGATATATTTCCATTGCTTTCAAACCTTTGTTGAACAGAGAGCGCCATCTATTGGGCTCAGAAAATAAAGAAATTGCTTCACGAAGCTTCATTTGGACATCACTAGGCTGCAGCCACCGATCAGCTGATTCTAAATAGTTTGATCGGTGATCTAAATTGATCAGAAGAGCCGATGAGATGACACATTGATTCTGAACTGAAATGTTTCAATACTTGTTGGTCTGTTTTAAATCCTGCTATTAAATTAGCTCTGAAAGTGACGCTACATGTGTGTTGGCGGAGCTAGCTGGGCATCGCGGAGCTTTCAGGCCCTGTTCGGACTGTACATTTCCGTTGACGGACCATTGACGGACGGTTGACAGACCGTTGACGGACAAGGGAAGGCGTGTCTGGTTCATGGAGGAGTTGCCTTGCGGACGCAGTCAGCAGCCATTGAAATTGCTTCCTGCTAGCTGACTAATTCAGGCTACTTCGGCTTCCTTTTTATAGTGCAAAATGGGTTGTTATAACCAGAAGAGCGCTGCTATGTGTTTTAGTATTTCAGTCCCTGTATATATAGGAACTGATCATAAAGAATCAGCCTGTTCCCGACCACAATGATTAACCGTCGGGATCAAGTCAGACACAAAACTAACCGCCATGCTTTGTGTGGCGATTGCTGGCGATCGAGTCTGCGCAGACATGCTCATCTCGAACAAGCCTTTTGTGTTGCTGTGGTGCGTCCTGTCTGAATGGCTCAATTGGTTGATATCCAGACATAAAGGAACCTATAGACAGGTTCGCGTAGCCGGTCAAATTGTCAACCGTTGGTGTCCCTAGTTTGTGATTTTATTCAACTGCCAGTCTGTACGTTGGTACCCGCTGTGTGTGTGGTTGAGAGACAGAGAGAGAATATTAAAAGACTGTATCTTGCTACTCCTATGACTCCATAGAGAACAGCTGTCAGTTTGTTGGAACCGTAACACTCAAATATTTAACTCAGTTTCAATTGTAAACACGTAGGGCTCTGAATCCAATTTGTTGTTCTTGATTACCTTATTTACCTGTTGCCATGGTGATCTGCATTATCGGAGATCCTTCTTTAAATTATAAGAATAATATAAAATAACATGATAAAATGTTTTAAGAATTTAGATAAGAAATAACAAGATAAAATAATATAATTAAAGAATAACAATAAAAGATACAAAAGTCATATATAACAATACAATTAAATAATGTGATCAAAAGGACAAGAAACAAGAAATAAGAATGATCCAATACACTGTAAACCCCAACAGTACTACTAACTTATAAGGACTGAGGGCACAATAATTAAAATCTGTTTAATAGTTGAAATAACTTATAACTAATCAGTTATGTGAACGATTAATCTAGTTTTAATTTTCTGTGGCATAGCATTTATGAGTAAAGTAATCCCCATCAATGATCGCTTTTGAGTAAACGCTACGTACACGGATGTCATGACGTCACGACGTTGTGAATCTGCTGCCCTGACCGACGCAAATTTTTTTGTCCAAGATGGCTGCCGTGTGCGAGAGTCCGCGTCTCATCTTTGTTCATGGATTAACTTGTAAGTAAACCAAACAAACTTGTAAAAACTGCCTTCTTTGTTATAACGTTGCATGGGTATCACAAATAATAAAGTGTTTGATCGTTAGACTGCGCTGTTTTTACTTTTAGGGTACCGGGCAATGGCCGCGGTGATTCCCGTTAATTTTTGAATTGCGCCGTTAACGATGTTAGCTCGTAAGTCTTTTCAGTTAGCAGCCGTAGCGTTTCTTTGTGTGGCGCTGATATTTATGTGAAGCGCCCTTATCTGGTAAATATTTTTCTTCTTCTTACATGCACCCGAATGAACTAACGTAGGCCTAGTAGCTTTCTTAAGATGAACAAACGTTAAGTTGCAGCTAGTTTTAGCCGACGCAGTAACTTTTATGCACTTGAGTGCTAGTTACGTCCGTAGTAATGCATGGACATGAAGTTGGTTAGCTTATGCAATCTGCAAGTTTACATTGAACCTCCATTTTTTCTTTCCTCATAGGCTGAAGTGGATGCAGAGAAGCGAGCATGCACACAAATCAAGGTAACTGAGATTTAGCTTGTGCTGCTTCCCCTCCATAAATGGGCTAACATTTTATTATTATTTGTAATAATCAAGTCTGTCTGTCTGTCTGTGTGTGCATTTGAATATCTATGTAATTGACTGTATATGACCTACAGTCACTTATATCATCTGAGAACAACTTTATTGGTAAGTTATATTTACACTTGAGATTCTGGGTTAATAAATGGTAAAGCTGTTGTTGAGTAGCCTACATAATTTAACTGGTTACTTACTGCTTATTGTATCTGTTTCCACAGGATCAAGTTGAGAATATTGACCAGCACTGACCTTTTTCTTTGGTAAGCCAAATTATTTAAACTCACTTCTAGGAGAATTAATTTAGTTTGAAAGTTAGCACTTCAAATGATGGAGTGGAAGTGCAAGTTGGGTGCTGTGTCCTCAGACACAGTTATTTAAGTACTACATAGCCATTATTCAAGAGTTAGTCCTTTGCCATGTCTCTACACCTCCTGCATTTGTACATTTCTTTAATTAATGCACTGAAAATTCATTTATCGCGGCACAAAGACATGTGTAGAGCTGGTGCAAGTGCACAAGCAGGACGCAGTTTTTACATGTCCCTTGTGTGACTTCAGACCGCCCTTCTCAGAGGCAACACTATCACACTGATGACTTTTGCCCTGCATCGCCAAGAGATCGTTCAGGGGGATCAAATGGTCAAGGAGTTCCTACAGAAATGGCCGGCTCTTCGGATGGAATCGCAGGTAAAAGAGGCTCACTCTTTCTCATTTCTACCAATCTTTACAAATCTTTCTCAGTCTGCCCTCTCTAAACATGTTTCATCCCAATTCATTTGTCCTATTGTGTTTTTTTATTTTGTTTTGTAGGTTTGTGCAGAGTTCCACCGCATCACAAACGTCAATCTACGGAACCAGTTTTATGCTGAGCTTGACCGGCACACACCACAACTGTTGGCCATATACAGACAGAAGGCAGAACACACCGGCAAGATAGCAGAGGCGCTGCATGACATCCTACATATTTATGACCTCCAGGTGAGTTAAAGTTGAACTTGGTCCAAATCAAGTTATACGGACAACAGTGACAGCAACAAAGTTCATCATGTTCAATTTGCTTGTCCTTTCAGCAAGAACAAGATGTCAACATGAGACGCACTGCAGCCCTACGCGCCCTGCCGGTATACCTACGTGAGGAGGACCCACTGTTCTTCAAGACGTGGAATGTAAGTATGCACTGCTTTCGCAGAACTGTTAGTATCAATGAGGTGATATTGCTTGCTTTGTATGGATAGCATTATTTTTCAACACTAAAACATGCCTAACTATACAACGCATCCACCTTCCAAACCCTGTGTGGAGGCGTGAGTGTTGATGCATATGGATACATACACTATGTGGTATAGAAGCCCTGTAATCCTTAAGTTTAACTTCCCACAAAGCCCTGACCTCAACTTGCCCAGAGGGCTAATAATTTGGTTGACCTTTTGACCTTACCACTCATGAAATAACACACACACACACACACACACACACACACACACTACTTCCCTACCTCCTCCCCTTCCTTCTTTCCTCCCTCATTTTTTCTTCCTTCCTTCTTCCCTTCTTCCCCCTGTCCTTCCTTCAGCTTCCTTCCTTGACCCGATGACCGCTGGAGGGTTTAAAAGACCTATATGAGACGCATTGACATACTTACATGTATACCTACCTGTTGGATGGTGACCAGTAGAATAGTCAGTTGAAATACCTACCTAATACTTATCTGTTGAGTGCATGACCTGTGAAATAGTAATATAATGCAATTGTCTAGTTCCTGAACGTTAAACTTGTATAACCTGCATATTCCAGGAGGACGATTCGCCTGAGCCAGACATCACTGACACGCCTGTTGCCCTTGTCTCGGTGGTCTCCGAGAGCACTACAAGTCCAGTTGACTTCAGTCCTGCATCCATTGCTATTGTGGTAGAAGATGAGCTTGTGATGAGCAACATATGTATATATATGTATGTATTGCATTTGGACCACCCCAGGAAACTCATTCACACTTTTACCTTCATCCAGAAAGTGCTGATGGGACCACATAACACTTTGTGTCTATGCACATGCACACATCTGTATGAACATACAGAAGTGAGTTTTTGGTGCCAAGTGTCTTAATGTTACAGTATGTTGAATATGCTTTTGCCCCAAGCATCTGAATGGAAGTTACACCTGGTAGGCTGTCTAACCACAAAAGCTACCTAATCATGTTTGCACTTTATAAAAAGATTACAGTTTTAATTGTTAGCAATTGTATATTTCTGTCATTTATTCACTGAAAATTCCTTTATAATGTGTAGAGCTGGTGCAAGTGAAGGAGCACAAGCAGGACACAGGTCACTTTTTACATGTCCCTTATCCACCAAGTGGTCATTTGTTCATGGTTGCATTTTTAAAAAGTTAACGACTGTAGATCGGAATAGTGTGAGATATGCCCTTTACAATAATGTATTTATTTATTTTTTATTTTATTTTATGGAAGAGCTCTTGGTGCTTATGACTTATGCACAAAGGCCAGTGGTATTATTTATTTCAATCTTATTTATGTTTAAAATTGCTTTGCAGTTTCATGAGCTCTAAGATCCTTTTCATTTGTGTACAAAGTCTTGCCAGATGTTTTACTTTAAGCACTTTAACATGCTCAGTCATGTCATGACATGTAGATGGACACACACACACACACACACGCACACACTCATATACAGACACCTTACCCATTCAGGAGGTGACTGAGCTGTTTAATGTCCAGTTACATTTGCAGCAGGGTTTAAAGAAATATTGCTGTAATTTTTCATACTGTTTGGATAAACAATGTTAATGCAAAATAAAAACAAACTGAACTTGTACCTGAAGTTGTGTGAGTGTTTAATGTAAAAATTGAGTATTCAGAACTTAAATCAATACAATTTTCATGAGCTTATGAGTTATGTACAAGTATGTTTTTTGAGTAAAAGTAAAGTAAAAAAAAGTAAAAATTTTTAGTTTTAATAACTGCTTAAAATACTTTTTAAGTACAGTGCACTTCAATTTAATGAAAGTTAAATTTAAATAATTTAAGTATGAAGAAGACATAAATATTAAGTTAAGGAAAATGATAAATTATATTGAACTTAGAATATAGATTAAGTCAACTGAACACATATTTTTTAAGTATAGTGTAACTCAAAACATTTATTAGGTTAACTCAAAAACATTTATGTAATCAGTTACAGCATAAATTTTGAGTTTTCTGAACTTGTTCGGGTTTACAGTGTACAATAATACATTAAAATTATATTATTCATATAATAAACAAGACAATGACAATCATGAGATACAAAAATAAGATAACATAAATAAAATAAATGTATTATATAAATTCATAAACTAATGTAATGATAATTATAACATAAATAAATTAATAAAATGATATGAATAATGTGAGCGTGAATGGTTGTCTGTCTCTACATGTTGGCCCTGTGATAGACTGGCATCCTGTCCAGGGTGTACCCTGCCTTCGCCCAATGACAGCTGGGATCGGCTCCAGCCCCCCCGCGACCCTGAATACAGGATAAGCGGTAGACAATGGATGGATGGATGGATATGGTAGAATAATAATATTTAAAAAATAAAATACTGTTAACATAAAAAGGAGAGACAAATCATGAACTATATCATCGTGCTGTCATGTTTTTATCAAAGCAGATATAACCACCAAACACTTAGCTGATGGTCACCATGGAGACACTGTGGTGTCCTCCTCATCCTGCTCCTCCTCCTCATCACCACCAACTCAAACATCAGATGTGTCTCCTCAATAAACACAAACAACGTCTATTTGCATATTTATGTCCAAAAACAAGTCTCATTTGTCTCTTTTGTCTCGGATTCAAGGAGGATGAGCAGATTCTGTGTTCATTACACACACACACACACACACACACACACACACACGCACGCACGCACACACACACACACACACACATACACACGCACACACACACACACACACACGCACACATACACACACACGCACGCACACACAGACACACACGCACGCACACATACACACACACACACACACACACACGCACACACACACACACACGCACGCACACACAGACACACACGCACGCACACATACACACACACACACGCACACACACACACGCACACACGCACACACACAGAAGAAATTACGGCATGACGTAATGCAACCAGACTGCTACTTAGTGTATGTGTGCGGTCCGACCGCCGATGACGTCATCGCCGGGACCAGATGACTGACAGGTCACTGATCAGTGAAGCCGCAGAGAGATCGATCACAGCGCTGATTGATCGATAACACGTGAGCTACGAAACGATAACCGATCGATGGCACTCACCGCGGGATGACGAGGCTTCCCCTCCGGCGGCCGGTTCGTTGTGTTCAGGCTCCCCGGTCACAGAGAGGCGGACGGCGGACACATCCTCGGATCATCCGACTGGGAATGGATGCTGAGAGGAGCAGGAGGAGCAGGAGGAAGAGGAGGAGGAGTAGGAGGAGGAGGAGGACGACGACGAGGACGACGAGGACGACGGAGCCAATCTGACGCCTCGTCGGAACTGTTCGGCTCTGGCCGGAAAACTTCGGCCGGTTGGTGACGAAGCTTCAGCTGCGTTAACACATTAACGGCTCAATAACTCAATAAATACATGTGTAAGAACTACATCTTATTTTGAAGTGATTCTGTATTGAATCGGCTCACTGTGAAATTTGACTTTTATTGTGAAATGGAGGAAGTCCAACTGCTGTTCTCTGCACAGTTGTTACTTCACGTGTAGTCAGAGTTTGGCTACAGACCATAATATTCTGTCATGTCGCCATGGTTACAGGAGCTCAGTGAAGATTCCTCCAGACTATCTGTAATGAAGTGAACAGCCTCTAGAGGGCGCTGACAAGTAACACAACAGCTTTGTGTACATTTACATTTAGGGCATTTACCATGGTTACATATTTCAACTCATCTTCAATCAAAACATAATCAATCACAGGTCAATATGAACCTGGACTGAGAGGACAAGAACGGTGATGATTAGTGATCCTGGAAACTGGAGGATGTTCCAAACAAAAAAAAACAGATGCATGTAGGATCTCTACAGAGAAGAGCAGCTTACATCAATAATATCTCAAAAGGCAGTGGAATCAAAAATTACTATTATCCAACATCTCTTGTTATGTTGAAGCATTCAGAGTTCCTTTCACTGGCACAATGCAGTCAGACAAGTACCGTTGTCCTGGCAACCGCCAAACCCAGACTCATCCATCAGATTACCAGATGGAGAAGCGTGATTGGTCCCTCCAGAGAACGTCTCCACTGCTCTAGAGTCCAGTGGCGGCGTGCTTTACAACACTGCATCCGATGCTTTGCATTGCACTTGCTGATGTATGGCTTGGATGCAGCTGATCACCATGGAAACCCATTCCATGAAGCTCTCTATGCTGTTCTTGAGCAAATCTGAAGGCCACATGAAGTTTGGAGGTCTGTTGTGATTGACTCTGCAGAAAGTTGGTGACCTCTGTGCAGTATGTACCTCAGCATACGTTGACCTTCATTTTACGTGTCCTACCACTTCTTGGCTGAGTTGCTGTCATTCCCAATCGCTTCCACTTTGTTATAATCCCACTGACAGTTGACGGTGGAATATTTAGGAGGATTTCACGACTGGACTTGTTGCACAGGTGGCATCCTATCACAGTACCACGCTGGAATTCAAGTACATCTTTTGTGAGTCATGCTTTGCCAAAAAGAGCTTTCAGAGGATCTACGATCAAGATGTTGATCTACATAAAGCTGGCAAGGGTTACAAAGTGATTTCAAAGACTTTAGAAATTCACCAGTCTGCAGTTAGGCAAACAATCTACGAATGGAGACACTTTGGGACTGTTGTTACTCCACCAAGAAGTGGGCGCCCAGTCAAAATGACACCAAGAGCACAATGAAGACTCATCTATGAGGTAACAAAACAACCCCGAATGACAACCAAAGATTTAGGCATTGTTGGAGCTACAATAGGTAAACCATAAACAAGCAGGGTATCTTTCCAAAAGAAGAAAAGAAATTCCAAAAGGTTCACATACTTGCGTATGTTTGTATGTATGTATGTATGTACGTACAGTGGCAAGTATGTGAACCTTTTGAATTTGATATGTGTGTATGTCTGTTTGTGTTTATAATATCAGTCATTCCTTTTGAACAGTGAGTGTTGCATTCTGAGTCCGTTTCTCACATCTTTAGTGCAAAAACAGACTGAATATTTATTTAAACTTCACTCAATTCATCTTTTTGAACATACAATCATATTTAGCAATAAATGACAAGAACAAAGATAATACCCGCCTGGCGGCCATCAGACGATTATGACGAATATTGAGCTCATTAGCTTGATGTATTGAGCCAACGTGATGCAGAATCTTCTCTACATGTTGGATGTGAGAAGCTAAGTGAAGTCATTTAATTCTTGTCTACTTTGGTGACGTCAGTGCCCTCTGCTGACGTCCGTCTGTACTGATCAGAAGTCCATTAGGTGACCGGCTGGGTCATCAGAGTCTGTCACATTCAAACTCAGGCCCGGTCTCTGAGGGGCGGGGCATGTCGATGTAGAACACCTCTTTGTTGACGGGCGGTGGCGTGCAGGGCGGGCTTCTCATCCCAGAGTCCGGGCCGGGGACCGGGTAAGGTGAGTTCCCCAGCGAGTACTTCTTCTCTATCCGGTTCAGGGGTACTTTGAGTCGGCCGTGGGCGTCGGCCTTGGGCTTGAAGCGCTTCAGCTTGACGGTGTCTTTGGCGTCGCGGGTGCAGGGCAGCAGGATGGCCACGTCTTTGCGGAACTTGGAGCTGAGTCCGAAGTAGATGAGGGGGTTGTAGAAGCTGGCAGACTTGGCGAAGAGACGGGTGAAGATGCTGGTGAGGTTGGGCACGTGGAAGCCCCAGGCGGACCACATGGAAACCACTGCGTAGGGAGACCATGCCAGGATAAAGGCCGTACAGATCACTGTGGAAACCTGGAGGAGACCAATAAGAAGCTTTGAGCACGTATCTCTTGATCTGCTCTATTACTCCTATGGGATTTTCATTAACCTGAGCTTAGCTTTCGTCACTGATTCAGCCTTGTTAACTTATGATGATGGTAACTGTCTAATTGATTCTGCTTTCTCTCACTCTTGTAATCTGAGCTGCTACAAATCCATCTGATCATGTGACAGTTCAACACTGAGGCCTATAAGCACTAGCATTTGGTGAATCGTTGAATGTAGGTCAGAAACTTTTAATCAACCTTGGAAACAACATTGAACCTAATGAGGTATGATAAACTGATGGCAAGGACAGACTCACTATGGTGACGTCTCTTTCAATCCTCCTCTGGCGGTCGGTCAGGTCTCCATCAGCTGACAGAGCGTTGCCTCTCTTCACCGTGTTGATGATGGAAACGTAGCAGAAGAACATGATGATCACCGGCACGAAGAAGCAGAAGAGGAAGATGGAGATGATGTAGGACCTGTAGGCAGTGGAGTAGTTAGCTTTGGCCCAGTCGATCTCACAGGTTCCATACCCGCGATCTGCAGGGGGGGCGTCAGAGGTCAAGGGGTCAGTAACAGCACAGTGTAAAACAATCTTATTTTGTTAGTTTCCTGCCTTTGTAGCTCCCCCAGCCAAGCAGCGGCGCTCCGGACCAGAATCCAGCTGTGATCCAGATGAGCAGCAGACTGAGGGACACGCTGGTCCTATTGATGTGACAAGCTGAAACACAACACATGATTGATCCCTTCATGATTGATCCCTTCATGATTGATCCCTTCAGGATTTATCACTTCAGGATTGATCACTTCTGATGTCTTCTGGGTTAAATGCCACAGAGCTACAGGACAGCATCCTCTAGTGAGGACAGTGGGAGACGTCTTCCTGCTGTTCAGGGAACAGTCCAAACTCATGTGTTTGCGATCTAAACTACAGTGTATCTGGTTGCTTAATCTGAACACTTAATTCATAAACAAAATGCATTTAAGAAACTGTATTTAGTCTCCACCAGTATGACATTATGTCTCAGATTACTATTATTTTGTATCTCATGTATGTCTCAGGTGAGTCAGGACATAACATTGAGACAATAGAAACAGGAAATGTTGGCTCTGCTTGATTTGCTTTAATGGAAAAATAGATAAAGATCATGAAATGTACCAAACCAGGAATCAGACATCAGAAACTCTCTACACAGTTGGACAGCTTTTGCCTTAAACCTTGAACCTGAACCTGCCAAACACGAGCTCACCAGCATCCAACTTATTTAACATTTACATTTAGGTCATTTAGCAGACGCTTTTGTCCAAAGCGACTTACAAAAAGTACATTTGTCAAAAGAAAGAAACAAAGAAACCACAACGTATCATTGCCAATAAAGTAAGAGCTAAAAATAGAACAAGTGTTAGATCCTCATCTGAGTAAAGTAGTACTTCAAGAGCAACAGTGCTACGATCAGAGTGCTATAGGTAAGGGTTTTATAAAGAATAAAAGATCTGATCATTCAAGACCTGCAGCCTCCATGCGGTAAATCTAAAGGTCTCTGGAGGACTCTGACCTCTGTTGGGGTGACAGCCTTTGATGTAGCGAGTGATGCTGATCACTGTCAGTGTGTTGATGCTGCTCAGACCGAACACCAGCGTGAAGAAACCGTCCACCTGGAGGAGACCACAGATCAGGTCACAGGTGTGGACAGGTGACAGATGTGGACAGGTTACAGGTGTGGACATGTCACAGGTGTGGACAGGTCACAGGTGTGGACAGGTTACAGGTGTGGACATGTCACAGGTGTGGACAGGTTACAGGTGTGGACATGTCACAGGTGTGGACAGGTTACAGGTGTGGACATGTCACAGGTGTGGACAGGTTACAGGTGTGGACATGTCACAGGTGTGGACAGGTGACAGGTGTGGACAGGTTACAGGTGTGGACAGGTGACAAGTGTGGACAGGTTACAGCCGTGGACAGGTTACAGGTGTGGACATGTCACAGGTGTGGACAGGTTACAGCCGTGGACAGGTTACAGGTGTGGACATGTCACAGGTTTGGACAGGTGACAGGTGTGGACAGGTGACAGGTGTGGACAGGTTACAGGTGTGGACAGGTGACAGGTGTGGACAGGTTACAGGTGTGGACATGTCACAGGTGTGGACAGGTTACAGCCGTGGACAGGTTACAGGTGTGGACATGTCACAGGTTTGGACAGGTGACAGGTGTGGACAGGTTACAGGTGTGGACAGGTTACAGCCGTGGACAGGTTACAGGTGTGGACATGTCACAGGTTTGGACAGGTGACAGGTGTGGACATGTCACAGGTGTGGACAGGTTACAGCCGTGGACAGGTTACAGGTGTGGACAGGTTACAGGTTTGGACAGGTGACAGGTGTGGACAGGTGACAGGTTTGGACAGGTGACAGGTGTGGACAGGTGACAGGTGTGGACAGGTTACAGCCATGGACAGGTTACAGGTTTGGACAGGTGACAGGTGTGGACAGGTGACAGGTTTGGACAGGTGACAGGTGTGGACAGGTTACAGGTGTGGACAGGTGACAGGTGTGGACATGTCACAGGTGTGGACAGGTTACAGCCATGGACAGGTTACAGGTTTGGACAGGTGACAGGTGTGGACAGGTGACAGGTTTGGACAGGTGACAGGTTTGGACAGGTGACAGGTGTGGACAGGTTACAGGTGTGGACAGGTGACAGGTGTGGACATGTCACAGGTGTGGACAGGTTACAGCCATGGACAGGTTACAGGTTTGGACAGGTGACAGGTGTGGACAGGTGACAGGTTTGGACAGGTGACAGGTTTGGACAGGTGACAGGTGTGGACAGGTTACAGGTTTGGACAGGTGACAGGTGTGGACAGGTGACAGGTTTGGACAGGTGACAGGTGTGGACAGGTGACAGGTGTGGACAGGTTACAGCCATGGACAGGTTACAGGTTTGGACAGGTGACAGGTGTGGACAGGTGACAGGTTTGGACAGGTGACAGGTGTGGACAGGTTACAGGTGTGGACAGGTGACAGGTGTGGACAGGTGACAGGTGTGGACAGGTTACAGCCATGGACAGGTTACAGGTTTGGACAGGTGACAGGTGTGGACAGGTGACAGGTTTGGACAGGTGACAGGTGTGGACAGGTGACAGGTGTGGACAGGTTACAGGTGTGGACAGGTGACAGGTGTGGACATGTCACAGGTGTGGACAGGTTACAGCCGTGGACAGGTTACAGTTTATCTATATGTCTCAGGTGTAGCGCAGGTCTTTATTACCTGGCAGGTCCAGATGGAGGAGATGAGGTAGTCACTGTCCTGGAAGACGCTGAAGATCTCGATTATGCCTCTGGAGTATCCAAACACAGAGATACTGGCGTCTGAGACGGCCAGGTTAAAGGTCAGGTAGTCGGTGGGCTGCAGGGTGGCTCTCTGTCTGTACAGGACGAAGAGGACGATGCTGTTTCCAAACCAGGACAACCAACCTGAATGCACCACAGAGACAGACTCTCAGGTACACATTTCACACACACACACGCACACACGCACACACACACACACACACACACACACACACACAGAGAGAGAGAGAGAGAGAGAGAGAGAGAGAGAGAGAGAGAAAGAGAGAGCTCAGTGTACTTTAACACTCAATCAGTAAAACACACTTTGTCTCAACTTTAAAAAAATAATTTGCAGTTGAGGAAAAGGTTTACAGAATCGAATCAAATCGTTACAACAACAAAAAACGTCCTTGAATCGAATCGCCAACTACTGTATCGTTAATCGAATCGAATCGCTGTGAAGCCAAAGATTCACACCCCTAGTACCCACCCAGCAGCAGCAGGTAGACTCCGATGATGGTCTCTCCCTGGTCAGACAGAGGGGGGTCCCGCCCCCCTCCCAGCACCAGGCTGCTGTTCCTCCAGGGTGGGGGGCCTCCGGCTGCAGAGCTGAGGGACATGTTGCTGCTGCTGTGAGACTGAGGAGCTCTCTGAGGGACAACAGGAAGTCTCTCTGCTGATAATCTCAGGTAAATATAGGCACCTGATCCTGGTGCAGCTCAGAGCTCAGCAGCGGGCGGGCTGGCACCACACCAGAGCACCACAAGGGACCAGGTCTGAGGTCAGGTCTCAGAGCGGTGGAAACAGCAGGTCTGTGATTAGCTGATTGATCGATGACGCCATAAAAAATGTATTGTACAAATGCACATACTTCACTGCAGTATTTCCATGTTATACTACTTTGGTCATTTACTACACTCTGACAGCTGCAGGTACTTAAAACACACACACACACACACACACACACACACACACACACGCCTATCTACATATTCATTCATCATTTTCACATTTCTTTTTCTATCTAGTTATTCATATATAGATACAGTATGTATAATTTTGCACATACATGAGTCTACTTTTTCTATATATGTTTTGTTATTTTAATCTATTATCTATATTTGTCCGTTCCGGGGTGGGGAGTGCACCACCTGGGACGTTACTTTCAACTCCACTCTTCCCCAGGCAAAATATTGCACCTGTGGGATCATGCAGCATTGACGAGCTTCAGCCTGGTCCCTCAACTCCACTTCATCGGTCGGAAAATCCATCCATCCATCCATTGTCTACCACGTATCCTGTATTCAGGGTCGCGGGGGGGCTGGAGCCGATCCCAGCTGTCATTGGGCGAAGGCAGGGTACACCCTGGACAGGTCGCCAGTCTATCACAGGGCCGACATATAGAGACAAACAACCATTCACGCTCACATTCACACCTACGGGCAATTTAGAGTCATCAATTAACCTATCCCCATCCTGCATGTCTTTGGACTGTGGTAGGAAGCCGGGGAACCCAGAGAGAACCCACGCTTACACGGGGAGAACATGCAAACTCCACACAGAAGGAACCCGGGGCGACCCGGGAATCGGACCCGGGACCCTCTTGCTGTGAGGTGAGAGTGCTACCCACTACATCACCGTGCAGCCTGGTCGGAAAATCCACTAGCAAAAAAGAGGGTGGCAGCAGCAAGACACTTACCTGTTGCATTATGAGAGCAGGACAACTGTGTGGAATCCCTGGTAAGGCCGGAGTTGGCACGGTCGGGGACAATGAAGGCAAAGAGAAGAGAGCGATTTGAAAAGAAAATGGTCACATGCATGGGTCAAATATTAACCCAACTGAAAAATATTTCCCAACAGCAACAAAATGTGATTGCTTTGATGGAGTCACAAATAAATGTTCAAAAATACTTTTGTGTATCCGTGTGTTTTTGATCTCCTCAAACTGAAATGCTACATCAGCAGTGGTAGGCTGCATGTTAAAATGTACAATGGGGCTGTGACTGCCCCTGAGAACACTGATCATTGATCCCCTGCTGATTTTGCCTGGGTTCTTGTACCCAGTTACCATGAACTGCCACGTGGAGGCACAGCAGAAGTATTGATGATGTAGAGGCACTTCAATCAATAGGTAATGCCTAATCAAAGGTTACCTTCCACCTATTTGACCTGAAGTGCCTCTCATCACCCTGTGGCATATTGCACACCAGCTCACAAAAATATGAAGTGCTTCCCCTGTAGGCCACAAAATAGACTGTGTGTTGACCAGGGAACAAAAATAATGGAGATGGGTTGACACAGTTGATTTGGAGATGTTGAATCTGTCTGCCACACCCCTGTAGGACTCCTGGTTAGCCAGTGTCCACAGATAGGCAAGAACACCGTGCGACACCGACAACTTGGTTTGCTGTCTGTTGATGTAAAATGGCCCCAGTGTCACCATGAGGTCCTAGTTGGATAGAAGAGAATCAACATTCTTTGGCTGTGAAATGCTGTAGATACATCTACTTCCACTTGACTTTGTGGAAGTCTGAAATTACTTTTGAAGTCAGAGATGTTGTACAAAGGGACAACCTCATTCCTGTCACGACGGGGGACCGTCCGACGCCTGCTCCATGCATCCTGCCGGGGGTCTGCTCGTCGCCCGTTCCTGTTCCGACGGACAGTCTGACACCTACTCCACGCATCCTGCCAGGGGTCTGCTGGTCAACTCTTCCTGCATCAGCAGAGCCTGCAGCTCAGGCAATCTGCAGTCCCAGCCATGCAGGAGTCTCCGCAGTACCTGCCTGACCTCCCAAGCAGCCCGCCCGGCTTGGTCTTCCTCTGGCCCAGTCTCACCCTCATGACCGGGGACGCCCTCCTGCCTGGGCTCCCTGACCTGAACCAGAACCTGGCTGCTATATTCCTGGTCTCATGAAAGAAGGAAATAGAAGAAAAAGACAACATTTAAAGAAGACAGACAGAAAAGGAGGGAATGTAGAAGAGTGAAATGTATAGGAAATAGGAAAGTTGTCGATTTTTTGTGTAGTTAGATAATTTGTTGCCAATTAACCTAACTAAACTGGGGAAACCGTAGCACACGGAGAAAACCCAAACATGGGGAAACCATGAAACCCACACTGTTTGGTCTGACCTGAACCAGAACCTGGCTGCTAATCATTCATGGTCTCCTGAAAGAAGGAAATAAAAGAACACAACAACATTTAAAGAGGACAGAGAGAAAAAGAGGGAATTTTTTAAAGGTGTAGTTAGATCATTTGTTGCCAATTAACCAAACTAAATTGGGGAAACCGTAGCACACAGAGAAAACCCAAACATGGGGAAACCATGAAACCCACACTGTTTGGTCTGACCTGAACCAGAACCTGGCTGCTAACCAATCATGGTCTCCTGAAAGAAGGAAATAGAAGAAAAAGACAACATTTAAAGAGTACAGAGAGAAAAGGAGGGAATGTAGAAGAGTGAAGTGTATAGGAAAAAGGAAAGTTGTAGATTTTTTTTGTAGTTATATCATTTGTTGCCAATGGCCATTGGACAACGGTACACTGCGTTATTTTCCACCGCTAGTTAATATATAACCACGTTTTAACATAACCACTATCTTCTTAGTTAACGTCGGTAAAAATGGCACATTTGCCACTTCGCTTACGCTCGCTAACCTCTATGGTAAATTACCGTCAGTGGGCTAGCCGGCTAGCAGGACCTTTGATTCGTAACGTTAACGTACAATTCCAACAACAATAAAGTAACGTTCATTATCAATACGATTAAAAAGTCAGCTGGAAACATAAAAATCATTTTACAGTATACTTACATGTGTACGCGGTTTGTTGCTGCCTGTCACCAGAATCACCGCATTCGTCCGGCATTATCCAAAACTTTTCAGAAGTCAGACGAGTCGCAGTGCATTTTGGGGAAGTTGTGTAGACCTAGCAAGGTCCGCTGTATTTTTATTAGATTTTTTTTAGAATTTTATTATCAATATTACGACATTACAAAAAAATAACAGTACAGGAAGGAGTTTTACAAAGAACATAAACAGTTTAATTTCATAACAACAAGAAAACCACTAAAATCATCTGGCAATGTAATCCATAGTGTTCTTCAAGATGTGAGAAGTCTTAAAAGCTTTTTTGTTTTTAAATACTTTACATAGAGAGTCATAGAATGTCTGAAGTTCACCATAAAACAAGTTTGTGCTTGGAAGAAACTGAAGAAATCTGAGACACAGCAATTTTATCAGGTTATCAACTTCCTTGTTGTCAGACTCTACATTCAGAAACAAGACCATATATTCTGTTATAGGTACCAAGACCTTATGACTTTCCCAGATTAATAAAGAGATTAGAGTCCAAAAGTTACATGAATGAGTACAAGCATAAAATAAATGAGACAAGGACTCAACCTCCTCTTTACAGAAGGAACATACAGGGGAAACATCAGGTCTAAATGTATGAATAAAGTCATTGCATGGGTAGTATCTGTGTACAATTTTAATATGATTTTCTTTAACCTTATTGGGGACAAAAAATCTATTGAATTCATTCCAAATATTCAAGGTGTTAGGAAACACTATTTTCCAGCGATGAAAGGAAATAGGACACTGACTTTGAGTAGAGGTTGTTACACCTCTGATATGAGCATTATTACATGAACGTTCCTCGAGAACCTTTCCACCCAGCCACAATCTAGGAATCCTCCCTAAAGGATCATATAATAGTGATGCTTTAATGAGAATCAGCCAATTGGTGGATATACTTTTGAGTACTCTGGAAGGTTTTTCCTGAAGAATCATTTCTTCAGGTCCCCCCTATCATTTAGAAGTACAGAAATGAACACTATACCTTGGTAGTACCACTCCTTCACAAATAGGGTCTTATTTCTGTATACAACATGTTGATTGTTCCATCAAATACACGTGTGTGGGGAGAAGTTGTGCTTGAAAGCAATCTTCCATGTCTCAAGTTTGTGAAAGTTAGCGAGTTTGACAGGTAGTCTATCTGGGATAAAATTACAGGAAAGCAAAAACCTTAATCCACCACACTTGTCAAACATCATGTTGGGAATAAAAAACCATGGGGAATTATTAACTAAACAATGTTTTAGCCAATTAATCTTAAATATTCTATTAATGGTTTGAAAATCCAAAACATTAAGGCCTCCTTCTGAATATTGTCCAATAAGTGTTTACCTCTTTACATACTCCATCTTATTTTTCCAAATGAATTTGAATAAGAGTGAGTCAATAGCACAACATATAAAGATAAAGCTGCATATACCAATCTGGATAAACCTTCCGCCTTAGAAAGTAAAACACGGCCCAAAACGGTCACGTCTCTTTGCAACCAGCAGTTAAAATTGGTTTTGGTTTTTCCAACATTTGGTAACATTTTTTTAGAGATCCCATCTTTAGATTTACTGATAGTGATTCCTAAATAATTGACAACTTTTTAAACCTTTATTTCATCAACTGAGGATATTAGAATCGTGTACAGTCATTTTTTCACACTTATCTTTGTTAATAGTGAGGCCTGATGCAAGAGAGAAAACTTTAACGCCGTCTATAATGATGGGTATTTGAAGCTCATTTTAAAAGGAATAAACAAGTATCAGCAGCCAGCTGGCTAATGGTTAACCTATCTTCATACCTTCTACACCTACGCAGTTGACAATATGCAAATTAAGAAGTTCTGCAGTAATCAAAAACAAAAACGGTAAAATAGGGCACCCTTGTCTAATCCCCCGCTTGACATCGAAATGAGAAGAAGTGTCATGTGCTAAGGATTCAGAACTATTAATGTTAGTATAGAATGTACTTATGATATTCCTGAAGTTCTCTTCAAACCCAAAATATTGTAAAGCCTCCAGAATGAAAGAATGCTCAACAGTATCAAAAGCTTTGTAAAAGTCCAAAAACAGTATCAATGACTTGTCATCAAATAGTTCTGGGTAATCTAAAATGTCTAAAACCAACCAGATATTATCAGAAATGTGCCGACCTTTTATAAATCCAGACTGTGTTGCAGAAATTATTTCTTCCAAACAAAATTTTAATCTTTTAGCATACAACGCAGCAAATAATTTGTAGTCTGAATTAAGCAAGGTAATAGGTCACCAATTATCAAGTTATAGAAGATCTTTGTTCGGTTTTGGAAGAAGAGATATTACGCCTTGCTTCATAAAAACCGTCAACTCCTTATTTTTGACACAATCTACCAAGGCTTCCAAAAGCATGTGTTTTATATCTTCCCAAAAGGTTACATTAAATTCATAAGGTAATCCATCTGGGCCAGGACTTTTATTAAGTGGCATTTTTATAACAATGTTATTGGACTTTCACAAAGCTCACAATTTTCTGCAGATATTTTTGGTATAAATGGGCTTACTTTGTCAAAACATACACGACAAGCACAAGCGTCAAAGGAGGATGTGTATATCTTCTGATAAAAATTTGAAATAAATGAGGAAATAGCCTTCTCATTCTCAGAGAGATTGTTATCAATATATAATGCAGAAATTTTCCTTGCTTCACCACGTTTTTTCTCCAAACTAAAGAAGAAGGAAGAATTTCTTTCTCCATGTTCTAACCACTTGGCTCGAGATCATATGAAAGCTCCTTTCACGAAAAAAAGATCTAATTTTTCTCTTAATGAATGTAACCTCTCTTTATCCTCATTGTTTGAAACAGGCATTTTTAAGATATCATTCATCTCTTTTATATTGTCAGTATAATCCTTGTTTATCTTGCAAATGCTGCTTCCCGTACCATATTGAGAAACGTTGGCATTCTTCCTGCCCTTCATGAGCCATCATGAACGGCATAAGCAGGGAGCACAGCAGCAAAGAAAAACCCCCAGACAGAGCAGAGCAACCAACAAGAACAATGGCAAGGTACATAACGGATGACGGGAGGAGCTGACCTTCTCCAGGTCAGCGGGACAGAGGAAAGAGCGGATCCTCATTAGCTGTCTTAGCTGCCCGAAACAGGATTGTACTACCTTGGTTACCTGTGAGTCAAATGATAGCTGTGAGTCAAAAATGACACCAAGGTTGCGAGCCTCATTCTGGATACAGAGAGTAGAGGGGAGACTGTCGGATGGAGGTGCTAGAGCTGGATGGAGTGAAAAGGATTACTTCTGTTTTTGATTCATTTAGCTGGAGAAAGTTGTTTGACATCCATGTCTTTACGTCTGTTAGGCATGAGAGAATGTGGGAAACATCAGAAGAGCCAGGTTTTAGTGGAACATATAACTGGGTGTCATCCGCATATAAATGAAAGTTTATGTTGTGCCTTTGAATGATTCTCCCCAGAGGTAGCATGTAAATAGAAAAAAGCAAGGGCCCCAGAATTGACCCCTGGGGGACTTCACAAAACAGGGGAGCATGCGAGGAACAGACATCGCCAAGAGACACAGAGAAGGACCTGTTTGATAAATAAGACTTGAACCAGTCAAGCGCCACACCACTGATGCCGATAAAATGTTCCCGACGGTTTATTAAAATATCATGGTCCACCGTATCAAAGGCAGAGCTGAGGTCAAGTAAAATTAAGACTGAGCAGAGCCCTGAATCAGCTGCAAGCAACAGGTCATTTGTGACCTTAATAAGAGCAGTTTCAGTACTGTGCCGTGAGCGAAAGTCTGATTGGAACTTTTCAAACAAGTCATTATTATCTAAAAAGGCGAGCAGCTGTGAGGAGACAAATTTTTCTAAAACCTTTGATAAAAATGGCAACTTGGAGATCGGTCTAAAATTGTTTAAAACTGAGGCATCCAAAGTGGGCCTTTTTAAAAGTGGATAGACCAGGGCATGTTTAAAACAGGATGGAAAAATGCCAGTTGACAGAGATAGGTTAACAATGGCTAAGACATCGGGACCAACCGTCTGAAACACATATTTTAAAAACCAGGTGGGCAAACAGTCTGAGAGGCAGGTGGAAGATCTCGATGCAGTAACTATGCGCTCCAGAGAGGACAAGGAGATTTCATTAAAATTGGTTAAAGGAGAGTGGAGGTAAGAGATTGTGTCAGTTTCTCTAAGAGTGGTGTCAAACTGCTCTCGGATCTGTACGACCTTATTTACAAAATGATGAAGAAATTCCTTGCATTTCTCTGGGGAGGGATCAGGAAACTGGCTGGGTGCAGGTTGGGTCACAGAGTGAATGGTTTTAAAAAGTACCCTGGGATTATGGCCCTGACTGGCAATCAAATTTGCAAAATACGAGTTCCTAGCCACTTTGACAGCACGCTGATATGAGGACATGAGACCTTTAAGGGAGATGAGGGAGCCACTGTGCTTGTCCTGTTTCCATTTCCGCTCTGCCTTCCTGCACTGTCTCTTTAAACGCTTGAGATCTTCACTCAACCATGGGCATGAAGAGGTAGTCTTCTTTTTATTTCTTACGGGTGCAATGGAATCTATAATAGTAGTGCAGGAGTAGTCAAAATCACTGACCAGTTTATCTACAGAGAGAGGGGGTTGTAGATGGTTGCCACGCATTGAAGTAAAGGCATGGCAGAAGGTTGAGAGAGTGCAAGAGAGAGCAGAGAGAGAGCAGAGAGTGAGCTAAGAGGACGAGAACGGATATATGAGGTGGGTTTAGGGACTGGAGACAGGTGGGGGATCTGGAAAAGAACTGCATTGTGATCAGAGGCCACAAAGTCAGTCAGAGAAACACCATCCAGACAGAACCGGTGGGAGAGGACAAGATCCAGGGTGTGACCTTTAACATGGCTTGGTTGCTTTACAGATTGAGTCAAATTAAAAGAGTTTATAAGAGTAATAAAATCAGAGGTGAACGAGGAGGCAGATGGACAGCAGACGTGGATATTAAAATCCCCTAAAATCAGAACTCTGTCGTGTTGTGACATAATGAGAGATACCAGATCCGAAAATTCCTGTAAAAAAACAGCAGTGGGTTTGGGGGGCCCGTAGATTAAGACACATAAAATTGGGAGTTAATTTCTTAAAAAGAAACTGAGACACTCAAAGCTGGAGAAGGCGCCCAGCGAGATGGGGGAGCAGTTGAATGCACTTCTATGGATAACAGCGAGCCCCCCTCCTCTGCCTGTCACTCTAGGCTGGTGGAAAAATGAGTAGTCAGGAGGAGAAGATTCAATGAGGGGTGCAAAGTCATCAGGATTTAGCCATGACTCAGTAATGAGAAAGAAATCAGTATTGTGCGTAGAAATAAAGTCCTGACAGATAAAAGACTTGTTGGAGAGAGATCTGACATTAAGTAAGCAGAAGTAGGCTGAGTTTGTGACGGAGGTTGGTGAGGTAATATTAACTGCAACAAGGCTGGACCTGTGGGGAGAGCGTTCTTTAGAACTAACACACTGCCTCTCAGAAATTCTAACAGGGATAGAGAAGTTGTTTGCAGAGTTAAAACTGGAGCTGGCAGTAGAGCTGGAACAAGCACTAATACTAGCACCAGCAGGGCCCGCATGGTCCAGGGCGGAGCAAAATGAGGCTGGGCAAGAGAGCTGGATGGGGACCTGCTGGGAAGGATGTCAATTAGAGCAGAAGGCAACAAAATCAATATAATTTTTGATCGGCCTCCTTGATCCCTTCCTGTTAGGATGCAGCCCATCAGATTTAAATAAATCATGCCTGGACCAGAAAGAGTCAAAGTGGCTGATAAACCCCAGGCCAGTTGCAGAAGAGAAATTCTGCATCCACAGGTGCAGGTTGAAGGACAGGGACTCTAGCTCAGCATGTAGTTTTGATGATTGCCTAGACATGACATCGTTTGTGCCAGTGTGAGCTATCACAGTGTTGATGGAAGGATGGAGGTCGAGAAGCACAGGGATGAGCTCAATAAAATCAGCTGTCTTGCCACCTGAGAGACAGTGGGTGATAGCACCAGGGAGTTGGACAAATCTAATGACTGAGTCACAAATTATTAAGAGTTCTGTTTTTTCTGTTCCCAGGTTGTCATTGTAAACAGCTAGTTTTGGGTTAAGAAGCTTGGGAGACCTTGATGAATCAGGGGAGCACAGGGGGGCGTGGCTGGTGACTACCTTGGACACGGATTGTGTGGTGGCAACAGGTGGTCTGGATGAGGTAGCGGGGCACTTGACCGCAGTTTGCGGCGGAGAGGAGGACGCTTCAGCAGGCATCGCAGGAGAACGCCGTATGGGCCGCAGGAGCGAGAGACGGGGACGTTTGACGCACGGAGATGCCAGCGGAGGGGATGCTGAGTCCGAGAGTGAGTAGGGAGGGGATGTAGGGAGGAAGTTTAACACTAACAGCTTCAAAAACAAACAAATGCCAGTGATAACTGCGCCTCATAGAAAGAGAGGGCCAGCCAACTTTACTCTAGAGAGCGCAGTGGTGTGTATTATAACCGTGATCCGGTGATGAATCTAAGGGTGGAATCTAAGGGCAGAATGATACACAGAGTCTAATTGTTTCAAAGTAGATAGCCGCATGCCTATAGATTACATCACCATATATA
This sequence comes from Chelidonichthys spinosus, assembly GCA_029853015.1. NCBI lineage: Eukaryota > Metazoa > Chordata > Actinopteri > Perciformes > Triglidae > Chelidonichthys > Chelidonichthys spinosus. Next base: position 7,307,704 of record CM056824.1, read on the forward strand.
ATACTGATAAAAAATATTGCCTCAACAACTGCCTACTACTAAAGGGAAAGCTCGATGTTACGTCCCGTTCATAGGCCTCAATCATGTTACAAACTTGACAAAAACGAGACTAAAACCACAAATGCTGCTTATAAAACCAACAACATGTGGAGAAGTGGACGACGCTTTTTGTAGTCCATTATTGTAGTTTCTCCAGCGGAGGCGCACGTCAATCGCCGGTGCCGATCATCAGCTGTCAACCATCAGCGGGCGCATTCTAATGACGTAGCTTAGTAAAGGTCCAGGATTCTCTGAGCAATGCGGCCGTTTTGTTCCTAAATCCTTTCGCGTTCTCCTATCGCCTTTCCTTAACCCCGTGATGTTTACTCCAAAGGTCAAGGAATAGGAGTGAGGAGGACCTTATTTTTTGACTATCGACTGCACCCCCGGTATTGGGACAAAGCGACTGCACTCCAGTCCAGCAGATGGCGTTGTTGCCCACCACGATTGCAATGCTCGGGTAAGAAGCAAGGGAATTTTGTGAAAGGCACAAGTCTCGCGAGATTTGTGTGCTAGTCTGTGGGCAAGACGCGCAAGGTCAGTGGCAAGTACATGAGCCGTGCTGTCAGCCGGCCAAAGCAGAGCCGTTGGGAAAGTGCTGGAAGCAACAGCAGACAGTTCTCGCCCAGTCCAGTTAATCACTAAATCAGAGTTAGTTTCGCCTCAAAGATGGTCAGAGGCAGCCGCAGCCGTCCCTCAGCTCCAGCCAGGTAAATACAATTATATCGGTTCCGTTCTGTGGTGAGACGTCGCAGGTGGTCTCGTCCTATTTGAAGCACTATTCAGACTTAAAACTATAACCTGTCGTTTGTAGGCTAATAATTAATAACGAACTAACGGATAACTACTTTCTACACCGGACACAATAGCTCAATTATTGTTGCATCAGGAATCACTGACGTAAAGTGAAATGAGGTCTTGGCAAGGTCACTACGTAAAAGGAAAGAGAAGAGTGTGGTCGTCCAGTGGAGAGTCGTTGTGAAGCGCTTTTACTCTCAGTTGAGTTCGGTGAAGTTGGAAAGAAATCCTGCATTCGGTTCAATAACTCGTAAATTAAGTTGTTAGAACACGTGGGTCTCAGTAAGATGGCCAACGAGCCACAACCAGGTCCGGACCGGATCAATATATATTAATAACTGAATTATTATGCAGCGTAGTGTCATCACAGTTCACACACCATGTAGGTTGTACTAAAATAGTTATTTTGGGGAAATGTGCTTTCAGTGGTCAGTGGTAACACCATTAAAATGCATTTTCCCAAACTTACTATTGTAGTATGGTAGGGGTGTGAATCTTTGGCTTCACAGCGATTCGATTAACAATACAGTAGTTGGCAATTCGATTCAAGGACGATTTTTTTTGTTGTTCTAACGATTCGATTTGATTCTGTAAACCACGATTTGATTCAGTAACTTGTAACCAAAATTCTATATCCATGAAATAAACATGCAATAATGCAAGACTATCTGTATTCATCTGAAAGGTGAAAAATAACATATTTATTCTATAAAAAAGTAGTCCTGCATAATATTTTATGCTGAATACAAAAATGTAATTAAACCATGCTCAGTTATTTTTAACATTTTTCAATAGACTACATGCTGGCAGGGGAGAGAGTGTCTTAAACGTATTAAAACATTAATCATAAGTAAGAATCACGATTCATCCGATTAAATGCATTTATATCGATTATTGGTGAAGTCAAAACGATTCATTCTATTTATTTATTTTAGCAGATCGATTTAGTTGAATCTATAGGACTGACTATCGATTCATCGATTAATCGAATTAATCGCTACACCTCTATTTGAAAGCCATCATACCTGCACTATCAAACCTACCGGTTTGCAGTCCGCCCTCCACTGTTAAAGCAGCTTAAGTTGGCAGTTAGGTAACATGTCTGGATAAATAATCCTGAGAATTATCAGTCAGTTAATCATTTAGTCTATGATGAATGCTTGACATGTGATTCGGTTTGTTTGAGTAGTTTATCAACTAACAACAGCTAGTTCCTACTTCTCCAATGTGAATATTATGGATGGGATGATATAGGATTTTATTGCAGATTGCAATGAAACCCCTCACAATAAGGTGATCATGGTGAATTCCCCATTATCAGCATACTTGTAAATATCGTCACAAGTGACTTGAAAAAGTTGGCTAGCTAACTTTCATGTTAGAGAATAAAAAATAGAGCCTGATTTAAAAAAAACAACAACAACAAAAAACCCCAGAAAAAAACAGGTTGACAAAATACTTAAATGATTCATTCTTTATTTATGCAGAGGGACCTTTTGATTTCTCTAATGCAAAATACACATTCTTCCTCTGTTTGTAGCCCAACTCCCTCCTATGCTCCGGCCCCTGCTCATCCACCTCCTGCTGCCATGACCCCGGCTCCAGCTCAGTCCCAGGGTCCGGGCCTCATGGCCCAGATGGCCACCACAGCTGCTGGGGTGGCAGTAGGCTCAGCTGTGGGCCACGTCGTTGGCAGCGCGCTCACAGGAGCATTTAGTGGCAGCAGCAGTTCAGAGCCAGCCAAGCCTCCAGCACAGCCTACATACCAGGTAAGAGTATGATCAGACATGGTATTATGATGGTTGCCTGAGGGCTGGAGTTAAACATGTTAAATAGGCCAGGACTTATTTTCGGAGGTCTTCCACTTGTGTCTTGTTGCTTGTGCTTGCCAGTAGCTTTTCCGGCCGGGCTGGGTGGTGGATGGAGAATTCAAAGACTCCCACAATGATCCCTGCTTCTCCAGGTGTGTTAGGTAGAGCCCGACTGGTTTAATCGGCCGATATCAGCCTCCTACTACAGATACATCAGTATCGGCACATACGCTGACCAATATGCACAGAAATAAAACTTTAATCTTGCATTTTATACTGCATGAATTAGCTTAGCAGCTAGCAGACTTTTCCTGACTCATAGCTCTTCTACTCTAACTTGGTTTTAAGTCGCTGCATCTCCCGACAGAACACCGTGGTTCCATTACAGCCTGCATGTATGTTTTTTCAGGCTAACTTTATTGAAACGAAGCAGGTAAAACTGGTAGTGAGAGCAACAAGTTAGAGGAGTGACAAATGTTTGAATGAGTCTGCGTCGCAAACACACGATGAGTTCAAAGCTCCACTCTCGGTTAAACACAGGAGAGATATTAGTAAAGGTCACAAGGTCCGAATTCGATTTAATCTCTGATTGGATTCAATATCTATTCAGTTAGGGATATTTCAGTTACAATACCAATTTTTCTTGGATATGAAATAGATTCTCAGGGAACTAATGCTGTAAATTGTACAAGGAACCCTCTAACCTGGTGCATTATTAAAAATATTAATGTTGTCTGTCAGGCTTACATTATATCTTATTTGTATCTGTATAGAAGATAAGTAAGTTCTGTAACTGCACAAGGAATGTAGTAATCAATATCGGAACATTAAAATGAAGATTGATTTTTGAAGAAAAACGATTATTTGAACCCAGTCCTGGTTAAACTGTAAAAGTTCCATATCAAAAGGGTTCTAGTGTTGTGTAAGGTAATCATAAATAAGGTCTCCCTGCATAAATAAATGATGAATACATTTTTAAAGATGGCAACAGTGTGCAAGTCAGGTTTCTCTTTATTAAAGTGTAGGTTCGGAGTGAAATGGACCCTAGGTCATTTCCACCAAGACCTCCAGCCAAACACCCCCTCGGAAGTATTTTTAGTGATGGTCAGCAGTGGTCAAGATAGGGCGATCAGCCGAACGGCTTCGTAATAGCGCGATGGTAGTTACAGTATATCTCAGTTTATTTAAAAAGAACACTTGCCTGATAGCTTCTACTGCTAAAACTACGCTGTTTGCGTAGACGGCACCGTGTTTACACAGCTTCTTCTTCGTTGGTGTTTAATGGCAGTCGCCGTATACCTGGCTGTTTCCGTGACGCGAGTTTCACGCGAGAGTATAAAAACGTTTCGCTTAATTTTTTTTCTTCATAAATGCTTATATTATCAGGTCGACAAGTGTTGACATGATAATACAAGCATTTATAAACTTTTTTATACGCTGGCGTGAAACTCGCGTCACTGAAACAGCCGGGTAAACGCCGACAGCCATTAAACACCAACGAAGAAGAAGCTGTGTAAATGGTGCCGTCTACGCAAACAGCGTAGCTTTAGCAGTAGAAGTTATCAGGCAAGTGTTCTTTTTAAATAAACTACTGGTGTACTTACAAACTTTCAAATGCCTGGTTTTGTGAGTACAGACCTGATGTGTACTACTGCAGACGTTTGGTAACATTCCATGCATTATTAGTGGGGTCATTTACGAGATATACTGTACGTAGCATGGCGCTATTACGAAGCCGTTCAGCTGATCGCCCTATCTTGACCACTGCTGACCATCGCTAAAAATGCTTCCGAGGGGGTGATTGGCTGGAGGTCTTGGTGGAAATTACCTAGGGTGCATTTCACTCCGGACCTACACTTTAAATGTTACTTCCTGTATTTTTAAAATCAGGCTTTTCCCTTCTATGAATTAGCTTTTTCAAGTCACTCATGGTGATATTTATGATTATCCTGACGATGACAATTCACTAAGATCAGCTTATTGTGATGATGGCTTCGTCTACTCTACGTGGAACAGGAAACTGGTAATTGCAGCGGGTCCAGAAGCTTGTTGATTGAGAGAACACCCAGACTGTTGCTTGTAAAGTTGTGGCCAAACTGAAGCTGACCTCAACCACTTTTCCAACAGCTCTGCTCTTCTAACTCAAATATGTGATGTTTCTTTGAATGCTTCTGTACTTCTAGGAGCCCCCCCGGCCTGCCGCAACCCAGCCGGGCCCCTGTCACTTTGAGGTCAAACAGTTTCTGGACTGTGCCACCAACCAGACAGACCTGAGTTTATGTGAGGGCTTCAACGAGGCACTCAAACAGTGCAAGTTCTCTCATGGTGAGTCAGCGGTGAATGACACGCAACACAGCACCACTCAAAGCAAGCCATCAGCACATTTTTACCATGATCTAACACAAGGTACTTGTTTTTTGATTTGTGTAAAATTCTTCATTTTAGTTTCATACATTTGGTTATCCTGGCAGATCACATTATCATGAACTCTTACAGTTTTAACACGTTTACAGTACAGATGTTTGATTTGGTGACTTCTCGTAAGGAGGAGGACTGCTTTAAAATTATTTTCATTTGAAAGATCCGATATCGATTCATAAAATCCTTAGACTTATCTTGAATGTATGACATTCTGTATCCTCTGCATCAGTCCTGTCATGTGGACACATGTGACAACGAGATCTGTCCACATGAGAGACGGTGAAACAAAGCTGGCAGAAGCTGCTCGACCGAGAGCATCGTTAGGCCTGAAGGCGGATGTCTTGGATTTAAAAAGTATGAGGACAGAGGAGAGCTGGACAGAGGCAAAGCTACATGCAATATGTGAAACTAGAAGTAAAATGTTGTTATCATCCAGAAACCACATGAGCAGAGACCAAAGTTTCTTTCATACCCAAGCAACATTGGTATTTAAACTGAAATCTCTCTAAATAAATCGATATCGAGTTGAATCAGATCTTTTCAGGAAATGCGTAGTGATGACCAGCTCAATTAAGCAACTCTTTACACACATGTTTAAAGAACGACATGATTGTAGTATGCATCATGTTGACCTCTTTCTGTTTCTCTGCAGGTGTGACATCACTGATGTGAATGATGGGCCTTAGCTGTCATGGCAACCGTATTTATAATAATGACTAATACTGTAGACATGACCTCAAAAATGTGAATGTGTATCTCAGGCTGTGACTTGTTGATTGATGACTGTAATGTATGAAAAGTTTTTGGCATGTACAGTGATAAAGCTTTAATAAATAGCGATGTACTTGTACATTCGGTCATTTTTTAGCCACATTTTGTCCTTCTTTTGTCAATGTTTCTTCTGTTTATTGGCTCATAGTTTCATTTGTAATGAATGAAGTGAACCAGAGGAGGCGCCCCAGCTGAGGAGGACAATTCCTCATGAATGGAGCTTGGCAACTTGCTAGTCGTATTTAATGCATAAACACTTATACATGGACACCATTGACCACTAAAGCCCATTGTGCTGATACACCAACTTCGCCTCTATCTTTTAATAAAATAACAAGTTTACAAATAACTAGAGTAAAAACCTTTTTTCCCACTCCCACCCACTGTGACCCTGAACATCTGATGAACTCAGGTGCCTGGTTCAGCATTCATGCATGCTGAGTCTGTACACCTATAGCGACGCCTTGCCTCGCTTCTACTGTTTGTGTTCGCTCAAGGCCGGCCCTAAACTCCTCATGTCCCTAAGTCATAACATACACACACATTAGCGAGTAACAACAGTAACAACATCCCCTCAGCAGATAAAGAAGAGCCAGAGACCCAGACGTCTCCAGAGACTTGCTGATTGAGTGTCCTGCCAATGACCTAAAACATCTTGACCTCAGATTACGAATGCTGAGGTACATATTCACCACCTAGCTGTTGCTGCTACATGCATAACTTAGTGTAGAGATTGTAGAGCGACCTTGTTGGGCATTTCCTATTTCTATGCATCCAGACAGGTAAAATACCCCCCCGAAACATGGTAACTCTCAGACTTGACTTGACTTCATACAGGCAGGTTATGTTTGTGAGATCTCACTTTGTGGATCTGTGCATCTAGAGAACCATAGATCTGACTATAATTAGCTACAAATGTGTATAATATTAAATTATTGTGTTGCTTTGAAGTTTTCTTATAAATTATTTAAGCCTTATTCTGCAGCCCCAACGATGTAAATTGTTATTCTCCTCATATATTCATATCATATATTCAGTTAGGTGCGTTTGCTTCTTGAGACCTTTATGTGTGCTGTGGGTGATTATAAGACTTATTTTTTGCAACCAGAGGAGTCGCCCCCTGATGGCCAGCAGAGAAAATGCAAGATTAATGCACATCAGTGTTGGCTTCACTTTACAGAACCAGAGGATGCTGCCTGTTTTTTGTGTGGTTGGGCTGGAAAGGGTTAATCTGAACTGCCAATAAACACCACAGAAGAAGAAGAGGGACGAACGGTTGGTGGCGGTAATGCACCATAACGGTGTCTGCCCTACGCCATAAAACACCAGAAGAAGAAGCAATACTATTCCGTACCAAACTTTCCGTCAGTCAGTCTCCAACATGCCTTTCGTCAACGTGCAGACTAATCTAGCGGCCAGCTCCTTCTCCGAGGACTTCCTGAAGAAGCTGTGCTCCTGCGCCGCGGCTGCTCTGGGGAAGCCGGAGGAGGTGAGTCGGTCTCCGGCTGCGAGTCCGGTGTTCACGTGGACCTTTACTTGCCCATTGAACTAATGATGCAGAGCCGCTTCTAACACACTTCACCCGCGGGGTACAACCCGGACAGCTCTCGATTCTGATTGGCTGGACGGCGCACTAACATCTACTAAGTACTCTCCGAGCCGGAAAGCATTACTGTGTGTTTGCCGTGTCAAATGAATGCAATACAGTCAAGGCAAGGACGGGGCAGCAGGTCTAGCTAAAGAGCTATGGGTGGTTACGTGTGTGAGATAAATAAAAAGTGAATGTCAAACGTGCATGAATGCTCGATGGAATATGAACCAACGGACTTGTCCCATACTGGAGCTGGTAGCCGGCATCTCTGTCGCCTAGTTCTTTGACCCCTCGTCCGCCATGGACCATACAACTTATCAGTAATGATGAACTGATAAGTACGCTCACATACATGCTGAATACCAATAACGGCGTCAGAGGTCTGTGACGGTGGTCATACGTGGGGGATAAGTCCCGCCCCTTCCGGTGTTCCCCCAATTTCGGGAAAACTATGTAGGGTAGTTCAGGGGCTGCCCAAACTTTGCCATGGACCCACATATAGCATTAGCCTTTATCGGGGACCCCATCTTGCAAATTAAAATAACAATTACTTGTATGTTGTGATGGGAAATAATTACAGATGTCTTTCATGTTGCACCAAAAGAAAATGCCAAGAATCCAGGAGATGCAAGACATTCATAATAAGGGGTATTATGGCAGTGATGAATAACATTTGAAGAACATATTTTAAAAAGTTCTTGTCACCATCCACCCCCAAAGTTGACCTTGAATTATGAAGCTTACTTTATTAACAGCTTCATGCCAGAACCCAGATGGATCCAGATCCAGTAAGGTGCCGCTCTGCTGCTTGTGTTCATCAGATTGACTCAAATATGGTCACCTTTATTCAATGGTTGCAAAAATTACAAGATGGTGTCAGCCAAAATGCCAAACTCTAGGCTTTGAAACTGTAGTCTGCAAACCAATGAGTGATCTTCTATACAATCTGTGGGCAGAATAATTACTTATTCAGTAAATATAAACATTGATTCTGTTCTGATTAACTGCACTTGATCTTTTAAGATTCACTCCATCACATGTGACAGTAAGTAAAGACTCTGTCAGCATAGGGTTCATTGTGTTGCTCAAGGACACCCGGGCAGGCTTTGACACACAGTTGAATGAACTCTGACCTTGTGGTTGGTAAATGTGCTCTCTGGGTTGACGAGGCTTTCAAATTAAGTGCTGTGTGTTTTGTTTTTTTGGCTGACTCTTCCCGCTCTGTTGTGTCTATCCGTACTTAAGTGCTTTCTCCTCACCAATGTAATTCAAGGGGGTTTCCTTTCAGAGGATGCATGTGGTGGTGACGCCCGGGTTGCCGATGCTGATAGCCGGCTCTTCCTCTCCATGTGTGATTCTGACGGTGTCTGCTATCGGCGTGACTGACACTGCTGAGAAGAACAAGGAGCACAGTGCCAAGATCTTTGAGTTTCTGACCCGAGAGCTTGGTCTAACTGAAGACAGGTGAGCTCTCAGGAGGTCTCTGCAGGAAAACACAATGTGGAATGTAAAAATGTAACAACAGCGTCATGTATTTTTTTAATTTGGTAGTCAGAAAGTGAGGATTAGAATTGTTGCTATTGGTTAACCCCTGCTGTACTTTATTCAAACATTTCCCAATGATTATTCAATCACCACCATGCAAATAATCAGTTGATTTGTTAAATGTTTTATTCCACAATGGGACATCTGTGCATGATCCACTACAGCTGCACTTAAACCAGGACTGTCTCTTTAATAATCAGAGAGCTACCACAAAGGTTCCTAAGTCAAATAGAGTTGAGTTAGATTTTGTATAAACTGTACAAATAATGAACATCCGCCATATTGGAGAGTTCACGCTGCTCTAGTAAACAAATACAGTGTGTATTGAGAGATGCAGACTTCCCTACAAAATCAACTGTAACTCGCTTAATTCTCAATTGATTTTTCATAAACTTGTTTTTCTATAAATGTGGAGAATAAATCATTTACTGGGGGCATTTTTAATCAGATATATGCCAAAACATTATTATTGAATTGGCACAACTTCCTCTGGTAAGTGCAGACTCGGATCTATGAATAGACAATATCCAGTAGAATCTGTTTGAAATATTTGAACGTGAGTGAGGACTCACAGTGTCACTAAAGCCTATCAGTGTGGAGATTGTCGTCTGATGTCACTGAATCAGAAATGGAGGAAACAAATGTCTCCTGAGTCTGTGGTCCCTCAGAGCTCTACGATTGTAGCTCATATCAGTGCAGAGCGGGGGCGGTTTGTGTATTGGGGCGATTTGGGTGACGCAATACCAACGGGGAAAAGAGGGAATTTTTTTCTAACCAATTCTATCAACACAACAGACGTTATCAGTGTTCTATATGTTTGAGCCGTGAAAAATATCATTGTCCAATCAGACTAAAGACATGCTTCAATTGGTCCCGCCTCTTTTGGGATGATTTCAGTCAGGTTGAAAATCACTCCAATGGTCTCTTATAGACTCTCATGTAAAATATTTTTTTTCAAATATCAGAGCTTTCAATGCAATCTCAATGGGTTCCGGGATGGCCTGGCTGTGAACGCTGATTTTGCTGTTGGAGCATCACCTTGTCCCGAATAGAAAAGTTGAAACGGCACCAGAAACACAAGCTTTTGTGTTGAGATTTAAATGATTCCTGTTTATTAAATGACCTGCGTATATGGGAACAGTAAAGAAAAGGTATAATATGTGTATTATCGCGGTGCCATAGGGCACAGTGAAAATGTTTGCGTGCACCTAAATGAGAAAGTTAGTCTGGAGCCCTGATCTGATGAATGGGTCACCTTAATCATTTTCAGAAACATCGCCCCCCCCCCCCCCCCTGTGATTTTTTTGAGGAGCCGCCACTGGTCCAGAGACCAGACCAGACTAGGGCTGGGTGATTTTTCCTAAAAAAATAAAATCACAATTTTTTTTCAAACTAATGTACAATTTTCGATTTAAACCTCAATATTTTTCCGTTTTTCTGAATTTTCTTAAATTAAATTGAAAAATAATGTCTCTTGTAGGCCATCCCTGAAAAAAAACTTGTAAAATGAAATACAATAAATAATCATATGTAGCCGGGTGTAGAAAGCAGGGATTCAAATAAATCAGTTCCTAAATAAGTGCAGTAATGAATGTGTATCACTCTGTAAATGATTGACAGCTCTGTTCTGATCCACAGGATTTCTCTTGTGTTCCATGCACTGCAGCCTCACCAGGTCGGGAAGAAGGGAACTGTCATGAGCTTCTTGTGAAAGACTTTGCTGATGCATCTCACAATGTCTTCCTCAGGGAAGAAGAAGACACTAAAAAATCAGTACGAATCACACTCTGATTTTAGTATTAGTATTTTGAAGGTCAGGTACGGTTTGCAGCTCATATCCACTAGCTGACCCATGTTTTACTCATCTGCAGTTGTAAAATGAAAAATTATTTTAATAACTAAGACTTCTTGCTGTTTTTAATATCAGAATCACTTGCATTACATATTATTGAAGAAGACATCACAGAGAGTTTTGATTCCCTGTTTGATTCAATTAACACCAAATGAATACTATGAACTAAATTTCACTTTAGTCTGTAAAACACTAAGATATTCCCTATCTACTTTGGATGGACTTTCTAATTAGTTGATGGCAAGTTTATGAGAAATATCCATTCGAATACATCACCTGTAATAACTCTTAGAATATCTCATGACATGTATATGTATTATTACCTAAAGCAGACATTTATCAAATGGAGGCATTCCCTTCAATCCAGTTTAACAAAAACATCTATTTGAATCACCATGAATAAACATTGTTCATCTTGAAACAGAAGAACAAGATGAAATCATGAAAGAGCTGTTGTTTCTTTTGTTAATAAGCACTTTAATATACAGACCAAAATCTCAGTTCAAGAGCATTTAATAACAGAAAGTCATTTCAGTTTAGACCGTGTTTTCCACAAGTGTTTGGTGCCATTTCACAGTTGTATTTGCAGACACTCATAAATACAACTTCTACAGCAAATAGATCCCAGGCTTAGTTTGATGCAGGTGTGTAAATGGTTATGCAAGACAAATATTAACATAGTTCACTAGTTTTGATGTTTTAGTATCTATAGTTATATTTTGACTTTACTGGCATTATGGCTGCTATTAGAAAAAATGTATACACAGAGCTGTAAAATAATTAATCAGTACATTTCAATCATATTTTTATGATTAGTAGTTTTTCTTTGAAAATGTGTATAATCCCATCATTTCTACTGTAATGAAAAACAGCAGGAAACAAATAGAATATTGTGTTTTATAAGCCACTCGGTCACCTTCCACCAAGTTCTCCACAGTATCACCTATAGTGCTAAGATCACCTACTTCCTGTCTGCCAGACACAAACACTATATTCTCACTTCAGTGTTTCATACAGTACCTTGCAAAAGTATTGATTCCCCGTTGCATTTTTCTTATTTTCTTGATTTATAACCTGGAATTAAATTTTTTTTTTTTCAATGGACCAACACCGCCAGAAAAAAAGATATTACTTAAAGAAAAAATAACAAAACCTGTTTGAAGTTCACCACAAGGCATGTGGGAAACCTGTTTTTTTTTTTTTTTTTCGTTTTTTAAAAGTAATTTCTATTTTCTAACATTTTGATGCAATAACAATTTTTTTCAGCAAATATTGTTAAATAGATGCACAACACATTTTAATTTCAGCTTGACTAAAGAGGATAATACTGGCATTATTTTGTTTTCAGTCACCACAGAGGGTTTTGACTCTAGCGCCATCATGTGGTTGACACTTTTAGCTTTTAGTAAAAGGTCTTGACTGCTATTGGCTGGATTTGCATGGGAACTACGAGAGATGTGGCCTGAACTCAACACACGCATCAAAATACACCTGAGTGGGCAAGGTGACACTCGGCCCTCTCACTTTTTATTTAGTGCCATCATGATTTATTTTAAATATGTTTAATTGATTTTCAAAGTTTTAAGGGTTAAAAGTATGAAACAGACTTCAATTATAATCCACCTCTGTTGACTATGAATCAGGATTCATCATATGTGTTGACAAATATAAATCCTAATTCACATCCTGACCAACCTCATCACCCTGGCAATATAATAAATCAATTAAAAAAAATATAAACTCTTGATGAAAGATTGAAGAGGTCAACCACTACTTGTATCATATTTCATCTGATTTAAATGTAAAAGGAACCTCGGCTCAAATGACACTGTGGTATTCATTTTCTAATTTGTGAAATATTTTTGGATCAAATGTAAGGCCCCATTTTTAATACATTGAAGATTTAAAATAAATTCCAGTGTAATAGTGGTCAGTATTTCTTCCATTTATGAATCAAGTCGTATTGTCTTTTTTTGTGTAATTTTTATTTAACATATAGACCTAATGTCACCATCAAATTTTATATTAATGTTGCTATGTGAAATTTAGATAGCTATTCACCATAACGCTTATTGGGGTTTATGAATAAAATAGATGATAATTCCAGCAGTCTGCTGGAAGTGACGACTTAATTGATGTATTTTTGGGTCAGTCCAACTCAAACTGCATCAAAGACAAAGCAACAAAGTGAAAACAAATACAAATATGTAAAAAAAAAAAAAAGGAGTTATTTACTAAGTTACGATGATCTAGTCAGACTTTATGGGAAGGTGCATTGATTATCATGAATTCATGCATGAATGCATAAAAAAGCATGAATTAATTCATGTATTACTTCATGAACTATCAGGATTGTATAATGAATAATATCTCACGCATGAATTAATGCCAAACAGTATGTTAATTAATGTGTATCAATCACCATGATTTGAGTTATTAATGATGATCATGTTCTTCATAAGGCCACATTACTCACACTCACAACCTTTCAGTGTGTGTGTGTATGTTTATGACAAAATCTGAATTACCAATTAAAGTTTGTAAATATTGTGCATGCCTTATCTTGCACCTCTTCTATTAGGAGTATTGATGACTGGTATTAATAATTGAAATATAGTCCAAAATTGTGATGTAATTTGCATTTCTAATTATTGATGATTGGTTACTTAGCAACAAATGGTAAATACATGTTATTTATCACTTTATTTCAAGGGCCACCGGCAGGATGAAGTGATGAAAAGGTGGTGATGGTTAATCATAACTACCACACACATCTTCAACAGAATATATGAACAGTGCTGAGACATTATTAACTCCGAAGCATGCGATACATTGTTTCTGCATAGATGAGCAGCACCTGAAAGTAGTTCTGAGTGGATGTGTGAGGGATTCGGAGGTAAAGTAGTTACTGCTGGATTGTAGTTTTAAATGAGAGAAGAGATGTGAGGTCCTTTGGGAAGCTTTAGAGCTTAATGAATGAATAATATGAGATGACATGCGGCTCTTTCTTGGATATGAGGGAGTCCATCCAACCATGTGATACAGATGACAATAATGAGATCGAAATTCGTCATAAGTAATAAAGCATAATGCGCTATGATACTCGGGGTTGGTGAAGTGTAAATGGGGCAGCATGACGACACAGATTCTCCTCTCCACGGTCCAGGACAGGCGAATGAATGAATTTGTTCCATGAATTACACATATGATAGTGTTGATTTAAGAGATAAAAGGGTCCTGATAGTCTGTTTGTTGTCTCATATTTAGTTTAGTGTGAAACAGCTCAGTGAACTACGTCTGTCGTCTGACACGATCATCAACACAGCCGTTAGCTTGCTTGCTTGCTAGAGACGCTGGATGTGTTTTAACCAGACTCTTTATCAGCCGGGAGCCTGAACAAACCTGTCGTTTGAATGACTTCATCCATAAAAGATAAGCAATGTAGCTTCAGTGAGACGACACTTGGACTTTGGATGGATCGTCTCTCTAATTACTTTAATAATCTCAAAAAATCAAGTGGACTAAACTGAAATACCGGACATAAGAGACAAATAGCAGCAAAACCGGATGTATTGAACCAACTTTCTCAGCCAGGAGGATTGATTGTCTGCATTACGGGCAGGGGGAAGATGACTATACAACTTAAATAATTGAACAGTAATAATTAAGTAGATGAACATAACTTGTTAATAGCAATCAGTTGTGCTGTTTGGGTGTGTGTCTCCTGGCGGGTTTGCGCTCGACATTTCTCCTGATATATTGTAAGCTCAGTGATGTATCGACCCATTCACTGGAATTGCATTGTGAGGCAACAGCTCGGGTCATCATTTACTTCCTGTCAGCTTTCGTCATTCAGAGACCCTGCAACAAGGGGTATAGAAAAGAAGAAAGTCATTCCATCATCTGGTGCCATGCCAAAAGGATTCTACTTTAGTATGTATTTGAATGTAATCTTTATTCTCAGTAACTAACCAACCATTTAGCTGTTAATGATATTTAAAGGACTTATTGTCTATCTGACGTTTGGTTAAATGAATCTTGAAACACCACGCACACAGTGACCTAAATCTACACTAAATATATAGCTATACATTAATGGTGCAAACGGATTCCCTTTCTCGCCCATGAAAGACTTATCTCTTGACATGACTCTGTGTCTGAATCTCACTCAACCATAAAATGTGCAGGTTGTGTAACGAACTGGCAACCACTTGTTTTGAAGTAATGGATCGGTGGAGGGAGAGAGTGAGATCTAGTGGCTGACTGCTATCAATGATATTAAAAGCTCTTGATAATTTTATAAATGTTATAATATCTAATATGATTAAATATTACACTGTCAACCGTCAAAAGGTCTATTGACTGTTAATATTGTGATAGATTGGTTGTTAAAGAGTCTCCCTCCAGCGTGTTCCCCATGTAATGTTATTTTACGACGTTAACGACGAGACAAATGTTCTTTTAATCCATAAAGTCATAAAGTCCCATGGTGGTCCACCAGAAGGGGCGGGACTTAGCCTCTCTACGGTGCTGATGTAAATGGCATACATGATGATGCTGTGATGACAACTCGTCTGTGGATATGGAGTAAAATGCTTCACCTACAAGGTAAACGGTTGCTTCAGTTAATGTGTTCTGCTCAGTGACGTGACTGACGCAACAGTTTGAAATACATTCTATTTATTTCTCATTTCTCTCCTTGTGCAGTCTCTCAAACTGGGCATAATAACATTGAATCATTTTTGAGTTGCACCCTGAGGTGAACTGATGTGGTGAGGAAACGTCAGTACTTCTGTTAAGAGGCGGAGAGAAGAGTCGATGACAGTACTGTGCTACTTTCCTGCAGGCAAGCACAGAGGAAGTTGGAGTGGGATGCGAGACGAGTGCAGATAAAGGAACACACACAGGACAGCACAGCAGAGAGAGAGAGGCAGAGAGAGGGAGACAGAGAGAGAGAGAGAGAGAGAGAGGACACACAGTTAGGCTACAGCGTCTCACTGACCGACTCTAATGCAGCAGAACTGATGATTCAACACACAAGAGGTAAGAATCAAAGAAATATGCAACGTCTCGTTCCGACTCTGACTGCTCTCTGCAGTTGCAGTCGTGGGGCACAGCTTGTGTGTGCGTGTGTGTGCAGGTGTGTGTGTGTGCATGCTAGAAAGAGAGCGATCCTGGTTGCCTCTCAGTGAAGGGCATCGCCTCTGGTTTTCCTGTCGGTGTGTTTGTGTCTGTGTGTGAAATCCGTCACCGCTGCATGACTTGTTAGTTTTGCTGCTCGCAGAGAGAGAACAGTGTGAGTGTGAGTGGGACCACAGCCGCTTCAGCTGTGTCATCGCATCTCTACAGTGTAGTCTAATGCCGCAGTCCAGCCCCCCCTCCCCCCTGTGCCCTCCCCCCTCGTCCTCTAACACAGCCCACACTCCATCGTCCCTCTGTGTCCCTCTCCCCATCCCATAGTTTCTCCCACTGGGATTCTGCAGGCAGGGCTAATGGGCTGTACCAATATCATGTGGAGCAGCATTACACCCCCGTCTAGGAGCGACATAAAAGTTAGCAAGGCTGTTTCCTCCACCGGTCCCCCAACCTCAGTCTCAATACTGAACTGCAGTTTAGCAACAAGGATTTATTGCTGCCACTAAGATAAACTGCAACAATATAACTCACACTGTAAGGAAACAATAATCAGAAGCAAGAACATCTGAAATTGGATAAAGGCAGGTTCCACATGTAGTTAATTTTGCTGAAATATTAGATTCAAAGGTTTTTATAGAGAACTTTATCCTAAATCTATATTTGTTTTTTAAATTCCCACTTCTCTTATTTAAAGTAATTTTACCTGCCGTTGAAATGTATTTTTTAATGGCCAGTTTGTCATTTGTGTGATTTCCCTGTAAGTGTAATGCACTTTTTTTCTTGTTTTTTGTTTTGAAAAATCACATTTAAAATTTAAATTAAAAATTAAAAGTAATGGTATCGTATCAAATTTTAGAAGTCTGGTATCCCCCATCCCTGGATTCAGGCTTGAATGTGACGATCGTGTTTCTAAGATTTTCTAACATCCAACCCAGCAGTCTTGATTCATGCCTAGAGGATGTGTTTCTGCGTTTGGATGTCCCGGTGGCTCATCCACAAGGTTACTGCTTTGATGGCGAAGTAATACATCAGGACATAAAGAAATAAACTGAAAGTGACGTTCCCGAGTTCATCGTCATCGTCCGCTGTCGTAAGCACTCACTGGATCTGGGTTTGCAAGAGGTCGAGAAAAAGCTGACGAGCTTTGTCACAGAAAAAAACCCCAGAACATTTCAATCTCCAGCAGTGATGATGACATGTGCAAAAAATCCAGTAGAAGATCAGACGATCTTCCATGAAGTTAACAGACATTTCCTTCAATGGAAAATTCTGTAGATTTACAGTGTTGGTACCATTGAGTTACCTCCATCAAAAAATTAATTATACTAAAACATGTAAACAAAAACTGAATTGTTTCCAACTAAAACCATGCTGAACTCACGTTAACTCCATAATTATATCATTTTAATAAGCATTCTTTTTGTTATTATTACTACAGAAGTGTGAGGAAGGTTGTTTTCAGAGAATCAAATGTTTTGTTCATGACGGCAGCTGCCTCTGGCACCTTTTGTGCTCATGGAGGTGCTTGCTCCAACAATTCAATAAGTAATTAAAAATACGGGTGAAACTCCTGTGCAGAATTGCTACAGGAAATGACTCACACAGCTTTCTCAGAGTGTAGCTTGAACCAAGGCAAATTTCTATCTACTACAAACAAAAATACATTTACTGAATGTGACTCCTGCAGCAAAAACAGGAGAAAAGATCATAAAGGACAGTTCTCCCTGCAGCTTCGGTGCTATATTACCATAAAAGGTGCACAAAGTCTAACCCTCAGAAATGATCACAGGTTACAGGAACAAGGTTCTTAGGCCGATGACAGAATGACGATGCTGTCAAACTGCTGCTCCAGCACTGCTGGAGTTTCATTCAATCATTCAAGTCAGGAGGTGATTGATGGAGCAGTCAGCAGCACACAAGGCCAAACCCACCACTCCAGTCAGACAGAGGCACCTACATCAACAATAAAGACCATCACGAGTCCGAGCAACCGCTCTCACGCAAAACTCAATCACATTTCAAAATAGGGCTTTATTGACCAAGTATGTGTACACATACAAGACATTTTTTATTTTCTCTCAATGTACCTACACAGAAATAGAAATAACAGCGAAGGTAAAAGACAACCAAGCAGACAGATACAAGTAAAGTGTTGCACACTTCAATAAAGACGCAGTGGGGCTTCATTCAATTACTTTCCTGGACAGTCTGAGAAAACACATTGCAATACAGTTATGCTTCCGTCCAGCCAGATGCAGAATATGCACTCACCGGCCACTTTATTAGGTACACGTTGCTAGTACCGGGTTGGACCCCCTTTTGCCTTCAGAACTGCCTTAATCCTTCGTGGCATAGATTCAACAAGGTACTGGAAACATTCCTCAGAGAGGTTGGTCCATATTGACATGATAGCATCACGCAGTTGCTGCAGATTTGTCGGCTGCACATCCATGATGCGAATCTCCTGTTCCACCACATCCCAAAGGTGCTCTATTGGATTGAGATCTGGTTACTGTGGAGGCCATTTGAGTACAGTGAACTCATTGTCATGTTCAAGAAACCAGTTCGAGATGATTCACGCTTTATGACATGGCGCGTTATCCTGCTGGAAGTAGCCATCAGAAGATGGGTACACTGTGGTCATAAAGGGATGGACATGGTCAGCAACAATACTCAGGTAGGCTGTGGTGTTGACACGATGCTCAATTGGTAGTAATATGCCCAAAGTGTGCCAAGAAAATATCCCCCACACCATTACACCACCACCACCAGCCTGAACCGTTGATACAAGGCAGGATGGATCCATGCTTTCATGTTGTTGACGCCACATTCTGACCCTACCATCCGAATGTCGCAGCAGAAATCCAGACTCATCAGACCAGGCAACGTTTTTCCAATCTTCTATTGTCCAATTTTGGTGAGCCTGTGTGAATTGTAGCCTCAGTTTCCTGTTCTTAGCTGACAGAGGTGGCACCCAGTGGTCTTCTGCTGCTGTAGCCCATCCGCCTCGAGGTTTGACGTGTTGTGCGTTCAGAGATGCTCTTCTGCATACCTCGGTTGTAACGAGTGGTTATTTGAGTTACTGTAGCCTTTCTATCAGCTCGAACCAGTCTGGCCATTCTCCTCTGACCTCTGGCATCAACAAGGCATTTGCGCCCACAGAACTGCCGCTCACTGGATATTTTCTCTTTTTCAGACCATTCTCTGTTAACCCTAGAGACGGTTGTGCGTGAAAATCCCAGTAGATCAGTAGTTTCTGAAATACTCAGACCAGCCCGTCTGTTGCACTGACAACCATGCCACGTTCAAAGTCACTTAAATCACCTTTCTTCCCCATTCTGATGCTCGGTTTGAACTGCAGCAGATCGTCTCGACCATGTCTACATGCCTAAATGCATTGAGTTGCTGCCATGTGATTGGCTGATTAGAAATTTGCGTTAACGAGTAGTTGGACAGGTGTACCTAATAAAGTGGCCGGTGAGTGTATACTGTGTATACATTCAACCATTTTACTCTAACATATACAGACAAATATCACTGGCTTTTACATTGACACCATATCTATGTAAACCATATCTATATATAAACACCTAACACACAGTAAGTTCTCTATATATCCCAGTAACTTGGTCTAGCGACTAACGTGGCTCATCGTGTGCAGTTAGCTTAGCTTTAGCCTCGGCTTCAGAGTGAAGGGGATAACCGACAGAAAACATCATATAACAGTGCAGGAACATTCGGCCAACTTCCTCGCCACCTCTATAACTGTGTGGTGTTACTCTTTTATATATGTCAGTTTTCTTCCTGCTTTTCTGAGAATACACATTGAAAAACAGTTATGCTTCTGTCCAGCCGGATGCAGAATACATCAGCTGTGTTTACCCTTGACAGGGTTGCTCATTTGGGGTGATACTCTCTCTTGTGGCGTAAAGACGCCACTACACCCCTGTATTGCCTGATGGAAAAACTAGAGCACAGTGATTCTTTTGGATAAAATAACAGAAAATATAAATATGAAATAACAAAAAAATATATGGGTATCCCTTTTATATTTATCTGAACTTATTGTCCTCACAAAAGTATAGACGGGAATGTCCTCTACGTAAGTGTACGCTATTATATGGCTATTTAAAACATGTGATCCTGGCTCCTCTCCCACTCTACCGTTGTCTCACATCAACCATCTTCATCAACCTTCATCCCTTGTGATACAATAATAAACATTTCATATGCAATGAAATATTTTTATTAAAGTGATGGTTTGAGTGAAATGCACCCTAGGTAATTTCCACCATGACATCCAGCCAAACACCCCCTCGGAAGCATTTTTAGCGATGGTCAGCATTGGTCAAGATAGGGCGATCAGCCGAATGGCTTAGTAATAGCGCGATGGTGCATAGTGTATATCTCGTAAATGACCCCACTAATAATGCATGGAATGTTACCAAACGTCTGCAGTAGTCCACATAGGGTCTGTACTCACAAAACCAGGCATTTGAAAGTTTGTAAGTACACCAGGAGTTTATTTAAAAGAACACTTGCCTGATAGCTTCTACTGCTAAAGCTACCGCTGTTGCGTAGACGGCACTTCCGTGTTTACCCAGCTTCTTCTTCGTTGGTATTTAATGGCAGTCGGCAATTACCAAGCTGTTTCCGTGACGCGAGTTTCACACCAGAGTATGAAAAAGTTTCGCTGATTTTTTATAAATGCTTGTATTATTATGTCAACACTTGTCAACACGGAACTTGTCACGGAAACAGCTGGGTAAAGGCCACAGAATTAAAGTCCCAGTCTTCTTTTCCACCGGTGTTTTTTGTTCCTTGGTTGTTTTGGACCTCCTGTTTTGGTTTTTAACGAGGAATTGGAAGCTTGTTGCTACTTCCCTCCGCCTCACCCTGTGATAGTGGAACGACCCGAGGGGGGAGGGGCTCTGTGTGTGGTGATTAGGGTGAGGTGTCTTGCTCAGGGACACCAGGCACTCAGCTAGGAGGAGCTGGGGATTGAACCCTGGCTGGCAATCTTGCGGTTGCCAGCCAACCCGCTCTACCTCCTCAGCTAACCTCCCACGATGATTTATGTTGTTCTATCAGAGCCCTAGTGTCGGCTTCAGTGAATATGATCAAACAAATGTTGCCGACTGGGACTTTAAATAAGAAACAACAATATGATACTTCTTCACTACGAGCAGTTACCCGGCAACCATCGGAGAGTTTGTAAGCATTAAAATGAATGAGATATAGCTTTAAAGATTCTGGCAGGTTGATTTCCAGTTGTTAAGCTAAGCTAAGTGGCTATCGGCAGTTCCATTTAAACTAAAAATAATATTAAAAACAAACTGAGCTTACAAAATTGGGGATCAGTGATTGGTCGCTGGCCTCACACATTCCCGGAACGTTCACATGACATTCATGTTTCCGTCTGGCGGACCGTGATTGGTCGACTGAACATGCTGAAGGCTGTTGAGTTATGTGTTCAGGCCAGCATCCCACTCTGTCTTAGGTACCATGACTGCTGGATTGAGGCCGGGGTTCCTGCTTCTGTTGCTGCTGTGTTGTTGGCAACTGACCACAGGCAAAGAAGGAAAGTCCAAGGGAAAGAAAGGCAAGCAAGTCGTCTGTCCATCGTAAGTAAATGTAATTTACTCTCAACATTGTCCTCACAATTTGTCATCATAAACAGTACAATAAAGCTTACTATGAGCACCTCTGCCCAGATAGCCACTCCTTTTTGGAAAGAAGTGGGCAATTTAGTCTCAGAGATTCGGAATCTGAAATCTCTTTAAGCTTTTTCTACCTTGAAATATTCCTAAAGAGAAAACTACTTTACTTCAAAATGATGAATACTGGAGAAATGGGATCTTTATAACTTTTTTTTTTCCTTTTATGTGGATTATGAACTCCACTTTTTTATTTGAACTGATTATAATGTAATGACCCAGTCCTCTGTTTTTATCTTCATAAAAAAAAAAAACATAAAATGGAAGTATTTAAAAAACACTGAAATTGTTGAAAATATTCATGGTTTTGTTTCAGATTTGGATGTTAATTGTTTTCATTCCTATTTGACAGCCAGTTGTCCCCAGAAGATTTGGCCCAGGTCCCGCCTAACTCGACCTCCAACATCCTGAACCGTCTGATGGTCAGCTATGACCCAAGGATAAGGCCCAACTTTCAAGGTAATGCCTTAAACTCTACAGGTCAGTCATGAGAAACTGTTCTGTTTTAGAAAGATGGTGGCCACGCTGGACCAACTAGTATGTTTGTGGGTGCTCAGTCAGATCATCATTTATTATTACATTAAAGGATGGTCACAGTTTTTCAAATCCAGGCAACTATACGAGTGCAGTTCTTCAGAGTTGCAGCAGTTAACTGTTATAAAATCCCTTTTGGTTCAATTTGATGACATGGCATTATATATCACCCTGGCAGGCATCCGTGAGTCAGTTATTATATAAAGTCAGGTCTGTCTGACTCCCACTAGTGCTATCAGCAAAATTCCAAATTTTGCCCAAATGGAAACAACCAATAAGAGCCAAACTGCTCGTGGATCCGCCCCCCTCCCAGGCAAGGTTCCTCTGGGTGACTCAAGCTGGGTCCCAATCCAGCATCTGTAACATTCCCAGGCTGCGTTCAGGGACTGAATGCGTCACATGGGCTGTGACAAGGCTGTTGTTTCAAAGACTCCTTCAAATCCAGCCAAGAAAGGTGGCCTTCTTCTACTGATCCAGAGGCTCTGACTGAAGGATCCTTCATGATCCCAAGATTCATTGTGCTTTTTGTCACAATTTTGTCACACAGCTGTACAGAAAAGGCATAAAAAATGAAAACATTAAATTTGGAGCTATTTAGATTTTTGATTGTATTTTACTATATAATGTTATTTAAACAGTTCTCACTATGGTTAATTGACCTGTATTTATTTATTAATGCTCTTCTAGCTTCTCATGGCCCTTTAACACACATCCACAACCTTCCGAGGGTATCTGCCCAGGGACACTTCAGCATGCTAATTGGAGGAGCCGGGATTCGAACCACCAAGCTCCCAATTGGAGGATAACTTGCTCTACCTCTGAGCCAAAGCAGCCCCAAAATAAACGTGCAATAACATTAAATAGCTTCCGTCTTCAAGCAGGCCATATCCGGCCCAGGAGCAACACATAAATCTGATATACTTCATATAAAGTGTATGTAGAAGATACTAATGAGTGAGTCATCCCGCTTCCTTCAAAATCTCTGAGAGCTTCACATACACAGTACCAATCAGGAAAAGATCACGATTTTCCTCCACGGAAGCATAAAAAGGCATCTGAACTGAATGCTGAAGTCCAGTTTTCTGAGCAACATATTCCAACAGACGAAGGACCTGCAGGGCAGAGACAGAACTGCTGTTGACCTTCTGGGAACAGCATCAAGTCAGACCGGATCTTTTTACGACTCACTTGAGCACCAGCAGGACGCTGCCTGTTCACAGCTAACGTAGATGAGCTGCATCACCAGCACAGATCGCCAGGTTTAAAGAGAACCTTGCTGGTCGATTGGAAGGATTTACTCTAGATATTCTAAAAATATAGTAACTACTTACTTTATAAACTTTGTCAAATGTTGTCGGCTAGTGACACTGTAAGAAGGAGGAGGTATACCTTTACTTTGTCTCTCAAAAGAGGATTTGCTCGTAACCACATTAAACAATTCTGCAGTGTAATATTAGTCAGTGTCCTCGGATTGATTTCTTTTTCATATTCATTGGCTGCTTGATAATGAACCTGGTGAAAAGTTTGACCAGATAAAGAGCACACTGCAACTGGTGTTGATGCTCTGACCTGATTGTTGTACACAAAAAGAAAATATCATTCTGAGTTGAAAAACAAGGGAGCAGGAGAAACGATGCTCAGCAGGAGAGCAAACAGGACGAGAAGAGAAAGAACATGAGGAGTGTGTGCGGTTGATTTGCTCTGTAAAGCTTCAAGCTACAACCAGATGTCCTTCACCTCTCTCTCTTTCTCTGTCTCTCTCTCTCTCTCTCTCTCTCTCTCTCTCTCTCTGATTCAAGGATCATCTAGTTATTTTGAGTCGAGTTTGACCCTCCTTCCAGTGAGCAAGCACATTTAGTGGTGGCTTGCTGTGATTGTGTGCGTTTACTCTCGATCCCGAGCAGGAGATGCTTTTAATGACCTCCAGGAAAACGGCCCTGCAAGACGAACCAAACTGTGTTATTGTGGTGAACTGAACGGCTCAACAGGAAGTGTCAAGCAGTGGATGAGAGAGAGCTGCTTTTTGGGTTCAGCTGTCACTCTTTTAGTAACTTCAGTGCAACATTTCGTCTTCCGGCTGTTAACTGACTTCTCGTCAATGACCTTTGACCTCGTCCCGCTCAGTGCTGTGAGCGAGGTCGGTCTGGTGTGTACAGACAGACAGCTGTAGAGAGTCTATCTGTGTCCCCCATGGGACCTTAAAATGGTACAAATATGTACACTAGTTATCTGCGAGAGTCAAACAATGTGTGTGTGTGTGTGTGTGTGTGTGTGTGTGTGTGTCTGTCTTTGTTTCAGGTATCCCAGTCGAGTCCCGGGTGAACATCTTCATTAACAGCTTTGGGTCCATCCAGGAAACCACTATGGTAATAATAATAATAATAATAATAATAATAATAATAATAATAATAATAATACAGTTATATAGTGCTATAAAGTGCTTTTCCAGATGCTCAAAGACAGTTTATAAAAGCAACTAAATGGTGACACAGCAGATTCCACAAACATACTTACTGTTATTTCTTGCAACTTTCATAAAGTTGGAATCATTTCCAAATGTCTTGTCTTTTCTTTTATAACACCAAATAAATGTTATGCATGAATTAATTTCACCAGGGTAATTGGGACACATCATGTAATCATGCATTTAAAAAGAAAAAAAAAAATATATATATATATATATATATATATATATATATATGTATATATATGTATATGTAGCGGTAGATAGCTGGAGTAGCAGCTGAAGGATAGTGATCAATGCAGCGACTGTCTCCCTGCAGGACTACAGAGTGAACATATTCCTTCGTCAGAGATGGAACGATCCTCGTCTACGACTTCCCACCGACTTTAAGAGCGATGCTCTCACTATCGACCCCAACATGTTCCAGTGTTTGTGGAAACCAGACCTGTTCTTTGCCAATGAGAAAAACGCAAACTTCCATGATGTCACGCAGGACAACATTCTGCTCTTCATCTTCAGGAACGGAGACGTCTTAATCAGTATGAGGTACTCACACACTCAGTGTGGCTTACAAGGAACATTTACACTCAATTCATCATTTCAAGAATTATAGTGCATGTATAATAAGTAGAAGCGCTTTTTTCACAAAATGTTTTTGTTTTATCTTTGGATCTCCCTGAAAACCCTGGTGATTCCAAACTGCAAGATTTTAATCAAAGCAAAGCATTTACAATGAAATAACTAGTATCCTCTACAGTGCCTCTAATGTTTTTTGTGCTGATGAAAAAGAAAGAAACTAGAAACTGCATATATGAAATTCAGCCGCTGCATTGAATCCTGCTGGTTGCTCGGGAGCAACTTGGGGTTTGGTGTCTTGCTCAAGGACACTTGGACACACAGAGCCGGGGATCAAACTACAAACCTTGTGATAAAAGGACAACCCGCTCTACCAACTGAGCCGCTGCCGTCCACTGATGAACTCTCTGCTTGTTTCTTCTCGCAGGCTGTCGGTGACGCTGTCTTGTCCCTTAGATCTCACACTCTTCCCCATGGACACACAGCTGTGTAAGATGCAGCTGGAGAGCTGTGAGTACACACACACACACACACACACACACACTATAACAGTATCCTGGTAGGTCTCCAAGTCTCTCCAGCATTCCCTGTCAGACAGAAACAGAACGTTTCACACTCCAGTAAATCACAGCACCTCAGTGTTTCTCTGTGACGGGATTTTGTTCCTTCATCTGAAAAAAACAGGACAGTATGCAGCCATTACAGTCATCGCTTATTTCACAAACTTTGTGCCTCGAATGAATGCAAAGCTCGATCAAAGATCTTTGCAAAGCTCAAAGCAACGGTCTCCAGCTCTCCAGAGCCCACATTTATAACAATAACTGCACATATTGTCAGACTCATGCCGGGTTCACGTGTGCGCAGAAGGCCAGGATTTCCAATGAAACGCTCCCTGCGTGCTTTCAGTGCCCATGTAAACTAAAAGAATGCTGCTGGACGACCTGACCACATGTAGGTGCATGCCGGATCGTCAGAGATGGAACGATCCTCGTCTACGACTTCCCACCGACTTTAAGAGCGATGCTCTCACTATCGACCCCAACATGTTCCAGTGTTTGTGGAAACCAGACCTGTTCTTTGCCAATGAGAAAAACGCAAACTTCCATGATGTCACGCAGGACAACATTCTGCTCTTCATCTTCAGGAGCGGAGACGTCTTTGTGCCTCGTACCAACAGCACAGGAGGATGCCAGTCATCCCACCATGCTGGGTGAATAGTCATCAGCCAACGCGGCGGCTTCAGTTGCTGTCTCTCTTAACCTCATACTCATTAATGTATAGTTGTGATCCAGTGCATAATTATTTAATTGGATAATAAGGTCATAAAGAGCCTGATGACAGTGGACCTCTGGTTCAGTTCGCCAGCTATCAAGATGAGAGGACACATCTCTCCAAAGCAAACTGCTAACAAAACTTGTCGCCTCTTTTAGGCTCCAACATTGTAACACAGTGGCGCCAATTCAGCCAAAGCTAAGGTATGGCAAGGTCACTAGTCACATGACTTAACTACAAACCTACGCAAACGCCGGTGAATAAAGGGATGCAATGTGTTCGACCCAGCAATGAACACGAGACGAGCAGCCTCCACACTGAGTTTCCTCTCCCTCCCCGTGCTTCCTTCATGGAGCTCTTCTCATGCAGAGCAAAGCAACAACGAGTGGTGAAGACTGACAATAAAACAAACGGCTTACATTCAGACAGCTAAATGCCTTAATCCCCATCGAGACTCTGTCAGGGTGTTTAGGTCGATTTAACTTCTCTTCACCTTCCAGGAATACTAAACCTAGGGCTGGGTGATTTTTTTTTCTCGATTTAATTGATTAATTAGCATTTTTACTTTCCTGCGGTTTGTGAAATGGCTGAACCGCAAAATCGCGATTAAAAAACAGTTCTAGACTCGATTTGTTTTGCTTTAAGGGACTCCGTAGTAGCCGACTCTCTCACTTTCCAGAAAGCGTGCAAAAGTCATCCACATACGATCACGTTCACCGCCCCGACAGACGGACCATAAAAATGTCCACAAACTCAAATGTCCTTTTACCAACTAACGAGAAGACTTCCAAAAGTTTGCGATCTGCGTTTACTGCTCCTTGGTGCTATCCTATCTCTCCTCCCGCCTCCTTAAGCCACGCCCCTCCCAGAATCTTCCTTACCTGCGGCCAATCACAACAGGTGACACTGACAGATACATGCAGTGATCACATGACACAAACATTTACAATAATTTACTCATTTATGATTAATTTGTCTTAATCTCAGAGTTAACCATTTTGACTCTTTATTAAACAAAATAACTTTTAGTTTAGCTATCTTACAGATTTATTAATGCACTTATTTAGGAACAAATTTATTTGAATCGCTGCTTTCTACATATTATTATTATTGTATTTCATTTTACAATTTCTTTCAGGGATGGCCTACAAGAGACATTTTTTTCTATTTGATTTTTTAAAAAAATCTTTGCACAATAATGACAGCCAAGTGGTGCTGTTTTTTTTGGTGTCTTTTTGTGAACTGATTTGTTCACATAGGCCTAGACTACTTGGTAATCTCATTTATTTTTATTGTGTTAATTAAGAAAATATGTATTTAAATTATGCCTTGGTCTTTTTAGTTTGTTGAGAGAAAAACAGAAAAAATAGAGGTTTAAATTAGTTTGAAAAATTCAAGATTTTATTTTCAGGCCAAATCGCCCAGCCCTAGGTTTTTCCTGCCACCAGTCTCCCTCCAACCACTGTCCTCTCTTCACCTGTGTGGCAGCAGCAGTTCCAACAAACACATCCCGACCCAGGTAACGGTCCACCAAACTGCCCATTTGTACCTGATTCAGCCTGATCTCATGTTCTCCAGTGAGGGCACACCTCCTGTTTGGTCTGCCATCCAGGGATGACATAACCTGTCTCTCCTCAAAAGGCATTTCCAGGCCACTATGGAGGCAGATACCCGGGCCCTTGTATCAACCTCCCAGTCCTCCCATCATCCACCTGTCTGTCTGTTACACCCTCTCTTTGTTCAAAGGTGCTCCTGGTCCCCGTTCGTCTTCATCACCTTCATTACAAGGTTCTCTACGGCAATTCACTTTGTAGCTCTTCCCAAAGTCCCGATAGCGGGACAAACTAGTGGCTGGACAGATATCAATCAATGTGTTACTTGGTGACATCACCACTTTACTGCAGAAAAGACTTTTGAATGAGTTCAGCAGAGTTTCAGAGTCCCTTTGGACATAGACCGTCGACTTTCACATGAACACATAACACACTGAAGGAAAGGGAAGAGGCAGGAAAGCATAATACGTCCTCTTTAATGTCTGTTTCCAGCCGACAGCTCAGCTCACCTGATCTCTGAATTCCGATTCAAACCTTTGTCTGAGTCCTGCTCTTGGGTATTAAGTCCACTCGCTGCCACACGAATCCTACACAACGTAGCTCGACTGTATGTAAAGATGAACTTGTTCTGAAGTGATTGCAATGAGGGAGTGTGACATCTAGTGGCTGAATATAATCAGTGCAATCAGGAGCACCTTCACATACAATGACAAAGAATCTCATCTGTTTGCATCAGCATTTAATACATTACTGGTAGTTTCATCCCATAAAATCAAAACAATCTGAATAACTGCAGAGTCACAGAGTTATAATTCCTCATGTGTTGGTTGGTATAAGCCTGCTTATACAAAGATATTGATTAGTGCAGCTTTAATGCCTATCATTCACACTTAGGACATTATGGATCCTGTTGATTAGTGGCAGAGGGTTTAAGTTGCATCATTACAAGGGATCGGACAGTGTTGAGACCAGAGCTGAAATCAATGAGGAACAGTGTGGCACTGTTGCTGAGTATCTAGATGTCTCAAACCTCTTTCCTCTTAAAATAGACATATTGTGAGATCTTTCTTTAAAACTGAACTTGACATCTAATATGAGAAACAACAAATTAATGAGACTACATAATCTTGTTTTAAAATACAAACCCTAAAGAAAAGTGGTTTTCCTCTTCTGACATTTAATCATTTTCATTATCACAATCTAATTTTTATCATTCAAAACAACATCAGTAGCAAATTTGAACACTATGCCTCATGTATATTGTATATAGTATGATATTCTATAAAAAAGAAAGGCAAGGGCAAAACAGAGAGAGTTCCAACAAAATGATGCTGACCATTTATTCATTTCCATCTGTGTTGTAGTTGGCTACACCACCAGTGATCTTGTGTTCATGTGGCAGTCTGACCCGGTTCAGATGGATGAGATTGCTCTCCCTCAGTTTGACATCAAACAAGAGGACATCAAATACGGGAACTGCACAAAGTACTACCAAGGAACAGGTTAGTATTTATTAATTAAGTAATTATAAAAACACAACCAATTAAGTGACGAGCACCAGAAAGCAAAATCTGAGTATCATGATTGAACTTTGGATGTAGTATTAAAGCTGCATGCAAAACAGTCACCCCTTTACGGATGTATTCACTGTGCTGCATTTAAAAAAATAGTCCCGATAGTTGACTGATTTGGCAAAGGACACCAAATTACCCAAAGTTGTTGTCAGAACAACAAGTTGTAAAGGATAAGGTGATGTTGGATTTCTACAGCAATAGATTAGATTTGTTAATACAACAAATCCCATAAAAAGACCAACCCATTGGCCAATTAATTTCAACCAAACCAAACCAAAACCAGGTTCTGTGTACACGGATCAGCAGAGAAAGAGCTTTTTTTTGTGAAAGTCAAAACAAAGTTAGCGAAACCCATCCAAAATGGTTGTTTGCATTACTCCTTCTATGTCTGTTTCCAGGATACTACACCTGCGTTGAAGTGATTTTTACGTTGCGTCGGCAGGTTGGTTTCTACTTGATGGGTGTTTATGCTCCAACTCTGTTGATTGTCGTTTTGTCCTGGTTATCATTCTGGATCAACCCAGATGCCTCGGCTGCAAGGGTGCCTTTGGGTGAGTACCACAAATATACATTTTCCATGCTGTTTTTAAACACAGCCGTTACCTTTAACAGGATAAGCGGTTGACCTGATTGATTGGTTGACTTGAACACAGTTACAGTTTCCGTTTTTGAAATAGTCACAACATTGAAATCTACTGATTTGCATGCTTGGACGCCAATTTTCCTTTTTTCCCGTATCGTGTCGTTCATGCCTGCATCACGTCGTTCTGATCCCAGTTTGTATCCATTTAGCTCGCTGGATACAGACGGCAACCTCCGCTCCTGAAAAGTGAAGCTAAGGCTGAAGTGCCTTTAACTTGCATTCTATCTCCTGTCCATCAGGGGTTGATATAACTCTCTGGGCTGAAAATGAAGCTAAACTATGAAGCAAAAGTCGATACCATCCATGATGATGTCATAAGACATGTGAAAATATGCCTGGTTAGGCATTTTACAGTTATGGAACTGTTTGAAACGGCTCCTATACTCCTAGACTCCTGGACCTTCATAATGACAGATTGGCAGCTTTTCGGTTTTTGTGGCAATTCACGTGTTGTGCCATGACACAGGAAGCCGTTGTAACTTGACTTTACATTGTCCTTTCCAGAGTCCAGGCCTGAAGACATCTGCATGCCCATATTGAGGTATATTCAGCAGCACCAACTGGCAACAGGAAGTCAGCCTCATGCAACAAAGATCATCCAGTTTACATGAAATTGAAGTGATGATATGATATACAGTAACATGATGTCTAATAAGTGTGTGTGTGTGCCACATAGTAGACACCACAGGGAATGGTACAAAATATGCTATACATTAGTGATGTCCAAATGAAGCTTCGTGAAGTATTTTCTTTATTTTCTGAGCCCAATAGATGGCGCTCTCTGTTCAACAAAGGGTTGAAAGCAATGGAAATGTATCGGCCTTCAAACTTTTGTTGAACAGAGAGCGCCATCTATTGGGCTCATAAAAATAAAGAAAATGCTTCACGAAGCTTCATTTGGACATCACTATTATACATCATTCCCAGTGCCACGCAGCTAGCTCTTGCGTGTCCGATGGTTGCTGAAATGCCCGGATAGATTAACCGAGACCCGGTACCCCAGACCCTGATGAAGAGAATTTGGATCAGGGGTTGGAGGGGGGGAACAGGGTTGGAATTCAACCCACCCGGTGATCAAACATTGAGAGAAGTTTGCATTTTAGGGAGCAACAACACCAACGACATCCACATTATGGCAGTCTATAGGCATAATGAAAATGAATAATATGCGTGGCACACCAAACACCGTGATGAAACTGTGGATGTGTCCTTCTATTCCGTTCCAGTATGAATGTTTTTATGCCCAAGAGGTGGATCTCTGTTTCTTCCAGGGCTGGGAGAATAAACGTGGTGGTGGAGGTGTGCCAAGTCCAATATAAAATTGATATCTGGTGCCAACATGAGCCCTTTTCATCACTGATGGATTTGACTTATTTTGCTGTTAAACTGACTATCAGTTGACCATCAGTTCAAGTGATGCTGCCCACACTACTCACATATAACCTTCTGCTGCTGCAGTCTTTATGTTAATCTTGGCAAGTGTGTTTTGTTTTGCACAACCAGCCTCGGAGCCAAAGACAAATTTCCCTGTGGGACAATAAAGTATATCTTAATGAGACAGGAGACCAACATGTTAGATTACTGCTTCTCCTCCTGTTGTGGGAGAGCAGCTTTACCCTCATCCACCCAGTCCTCATCAGCCTACTTGTAAATATAAGCATGCACAATCTTCTCAGGATGAAACACAATCCAGAGCTGAACCCGGCAGTGAAGGGAGCTGCTCCTTTGTCCATCAAAGCCACAGCCACATCCTGCATTAGAGGCTGACTCCGCCCCTTACAGTGTCCCCCATTGGATCTTATTTAGGAGAAAACAAGTAATGGAATAATCTTTTGTTCCCATTAATTGTGTCATGAATTACACTTCAGATGTTTCTCAAGCTTCAATATAATGTTTCAAGTCTAGAAAGTCTCTAGAACGTTTCTGGTACTGGTTTAAAAGGGGTTTGTTGTAGTATCATTTAGTTTGGTGTGTAACAGCTCATCTGTCATACGTCACCATGTTTGACTACGCTAAGTATTCTCAATTGCCTCTAGACATAATTGAATATTGTTGAATATTAAACCCATCATTGATTTTCTCAATCCTGCCCAGGGCAGTTGCTAGGAATTCTGGGCCCCCTGAAAGAATATCGGTGTGGGCCCCTCTACCCATTCATTGCCACCTACTGGGGGCTGTGTGTGGGCCCTAGCGGGCTGTGGGCCCTTAGAATTGTCATCACCTTTCCCCCCTATACAACGGCACTGATCCTGCCCTTATCAAGTATGCTGTTGTGCTTTTCGTCCATTAATCCATCCTTTGACCAAACCGTCTTCCAAACCCTTCCTTTATCTGTCATCCCACAATCTGGTTGATGGTAAACACATGTTGAAATCATTCCACTGAACACCTCGTTGCTACTAACCAATCACTTTTTTTGTCTTCCATTTCCTGTAAGTAAATTTACTTTGACACAAATGTCTTGTAACATTAATGTGTTAACATCTGTGTGTTTCTAGGTATTTTGTCAGTCCTGTCTCTGTCCAGTGAAAGTATGCTCTTGGCGTCAGAGCTACCAAAGGTTTCCTACGTAAAAGCCATTGATATCTGGCTCATTGCCTGTCTACTTTTTGGGTTTTCGTCATTGGTGGAGTACGCTGTCGTGCAGGTCAGTTCTTACACACAAACACACACATAAGTACGACCGTCATATACAGTACATCTCCATGCCTGTCCCAGTGATGGGAATGGAGTTGTTAGCCCCTCCCTGAGAAGAGAGTCTGGGATTATGGAAGAAGTCATTTAGGCGGTCTAAACGGGGTGTTATTAGATCAGTTTCAAACAAATTCAGTGTTTTTGTGTTTTCTGTTTTATTGAGTTAATTACATCCTCTTTTCAAATGTTCCACTTCTTGTGTCTTTGTGTTTACCGTCAGTCTATTGGCTGTGGTCGAATAGTCTTTTTTGTGTAGGAAGGTTCCTAACTGAAGAAATGACCCGGAAGTAAACAAGTGGCCGCCATGATAAGAGCCGTTCAGATTCTCTAAATTTGAAGAAAAGGAGCTTAAACTTACTGGAAACTCTCCTCACTCCAAGTTTAAGTGATCTCTCCAGGAGGAGCAGGCTTCCCAGAAGCTCAATACAAGCTTTACTACCCCCGTTCTTGCGCTACCTGACCCCCAGTTGCCGTTTGAGGTGGAGGTTAACGCTTCAGACATTGGCATCAGGGTCATCCAACATTATGTTATCAACTGGATTCATGATCTTGGACACAGGAATCACACATTCTATTATTCACTTATCATTATTGATATATTTATTATTTTATCACATTAATGTTGCAGCTGATGCATAAGATGACTTCCTGTGGTGAGCTGTTGGCTCTATGAATGTGACTATGGTTCAATACGAGCATGCAGATGTCTTCAGGCCTGGAGTCAAAGCCACCATGTGAAATACGAGGCAGATTGGCATCAGCAACCCTCCCGGTGTCGTCCTGGCTGTCAGCCTGCCAGAATTGTTCTTGGTCATGTTATGACAATAAGTCACTTTGGGTTTAATGCACCTTATCTTATTTTATCTTGGGATTGTCCTGATCAAATTTAAACTTGATCTGATAAAATCATAGGAGGAGTTTGTTAAAGTTCAGTGCCTGCAAAAGGCTAAAAATATGCTGAAATGGAACATTCAATTAAAAATGTCTGACTATCTGTTTAGTTTACTGAGAGGCTTTCTTTGTCTCCAAATGATAAATCTGCCCACCAACATTCACATACAGTGAAAGTGAAAAACCACTGAGAAGTTTAATTTAAGCATCTTTGCTTCAAGCTCAAGATTTAGCCCCAGCCCAGCATGAGAACCATAAAATATCAAATGTGTACTCCACAAATTTCCATGCATTATAAGCCCCTCAAAAAGGTTAGCGATTTGCAAAAAAAAAAAAGTTTGCATAAAATGTTATCAATATCTCTCTCTCTGTTTGTTTCCCTCTAGGTGATACTGAACAGTCCCAGACTAATTGAGGAGGAAAAAGCCAAAATGGCCACGAAGGAGAAAGCTTTGCAAGAGAAAGAAGGAAAGAAGCCTTCAAATAAAACAAACAACACAGTGAACGGGACCGGTGGAACACCCATACATGTCAACACACTGCAGGTAAACACGACCTGGCCAAATGGACCAGCAGCATACACAAATATATGATCTTGTTCAGTTTTTGTAATTAGCATCACATGTATCTTCGATGATGATGGCATTATTATCAAAATAAATGAAATAATAGAATTGTTAATGACTGTCATCTTCTTTCTAAGCTGTTGTGTGTTCAGAAAATAAAAGCCTAAGTTTTCCTTAATGAAAAGCAATGATTTACAACTCGATATCCAAGAGGCTATCTGCTGAGTGCTTTGTGTCGTGGTAGAAACAAAGACATCACATAAGCTGGCAAATGTACAATCATTGATGTATAATAAAAAGAATTATGGCCCCAGCAGTTCCCCTGGGGAACTGTGGACTAAATAACTGTCAGACAAATTTATACCCTTTCTTTAGAGAGCGAATGCCATGAGTGATGATATCAAATGACTTTATTCAATCTCTGCCTTTTGCCAGGTGGTTGAAACTCGCTGTAAGAAAGTTTGCACTTCCAAGTCGGACCTTCGCTCCAATGACTTCAGCATCGTGGGATCTTTACCTCGAGACTTTGAACTTTCAAACTTTGACTGTTACGGTAAACCAGTTGAAGTGTCAGGGACCCACAAGTCCCAGAACAAAGCCAACAAGAAACCGCCACCACCTAAGCCTGTCATACCCACTGCTGCCAAACGCGTTGACCTCTATGCAAGAGCCCTCTTCCCCTTCTCCTTCCTCTTCTTCAATGTCGTCTACTGGTCTGTGTATCTGTGAGGGGGTGAAACTAAAGTGTTTCTCAACATACGGATGCTAAAAATACATCGAACTTACAAATGATTATATCGAACATCTATTATTTCAGAGCCATGTTTGCAGAGCTGCAGAGATTTCCCTGTGAGTAACTGTAAATCACCACGACTAAACCTTGAGTCCCCTTTGAACCCAGGCATTACATAGACATGCATGTGTGTCTCTGTCTGATACAGCACAATGTGTTCAATGTAAACTTAACCCTGCTGTGGTGATACCAATACGCTATGCATTAGAAATACATGCTTTTTACTGGGGGTAAGGTTACTCATGATACTTTATGTACAAAGTATAGTACTCCAAAATGCCCAATACTATCGAATACATGTAATACATCAGAAAATAAATGTAAGAATAAACAGAAAAATTAATAAAAACATTGTAAAACAACAAAGTAAAACAATTCAATAAATCATCACAAACATAAAACAGCTGCTATTTCATCATCACCCATTTGGAGTTTCCTTTTATTTTCAGTGTAATAATTCTCATTTTTAAAGATTATTGGTGCCACCATGACATATGCCCATATTATGTTATTACAAGTAATTTATTATATTATATGACATATTATTATGAATGTGTATAACAAGGTAAAGATTTCTTGTTTAAAACTGAAAAATGTAGTTTGCTGTAATAATGACAGAAATGATGTTGTATGTGATCATAAAGTGGAATGGATCTTGTATAAAGGAGAGAAATTTCCCGTTAAATTTAGCAGTTTTGTTTTTTGCAACACTCCTGTACAAAATAATGCAGTCCTTTGTACTTTTTTATTTCATTGTGTGTTTACACCAATGT
This sequence comes from Chelidonichthys spinosus, assembly GCA_029853015.1. NCBI lineage: Eukaryota > Metazoa > Chordata > Actinopteri > Perciformes > Triglidae > Chelidonichthys > Chelidonichthys spinosus. Next base: position 7,343,718 of record CM056824.1, read on the forward strand.
CAGGACTCATCGGCTATCGATGTGACGACGGATAAGACTGTGGGGTTCTGGTGTTTTCCAGCAGATTACTTTCCGATTAGTAACTTGAGATAAAAGACTGTAGTTGGAGGTGAGAGACGTGTACAACCTAGGCAAAAAGAAAAAAAGTGAAGCCAACTCTCAAGTGCCTTAAACTCGCATCCTCTCTACTGGCCATCAGAGGGCGACTCCTCTGGTTGCAAAATGAGGTCTAATTGCTCGGAATGAGAAAATGACCCTACTTCTCCCTTGATTTATTATCTCAGTAAACATTGTAAACATAAGTTTATGGACTCAAACGCTAGTGTCAAGTCTTCTTCAATACAGCTTGATGTTCATTTAGTCAACGATGGTCCATTTAGAGTCAAACAGACCAGAAAGCAGGGGAGGGTTTATGGCAGGGCTACCTGCTGATTGACAGGTCATTATGTGATGCATACAATCAGCTACTAAGATGACTTTACCGCTTAGCTGTAAAGTTGACCTTGAATTATGAAGCTAACCTTGTTAGCACGTTGTGTTCATCAGATCCACCTGTCGCTCCTCCAGTCTAAATATGGTCACTTCTGTTAACTGGTTGCAAATATTCCAAGATGGCAACGTCCACTTCTTATTTAGCATATGGTGCCATCAGATTGTTTCACAAGTAGCCAGTTTACAAGCTAACTTTAAACCAGTAAAAAGCTATATCATCTTCAGACAGCAGCCAGTGTGTTCAGAGATTGCATTTTGGTCAATGGATTCATTCTTTGCTCTCTGTTTACCTGCATTCATAGATAGATAGATAGATAGATAGATAGATAGATAGATAGATAGATAGATAGATAGATAGATAGATAGATAGATAGATAGATAGATAGATAGATAGATAGATAGATAGATAGATAGATAGATAGATAGATAGATAGATAGAAAAAAAACAAAAACCTTTCTATTATTTAGTCAGGGTCAATTTCCATCATTGAGATAATCAAAAGCATTGTGATGAGTGACTTGAAAAAGTAGTGTGTTGAAAAGAAGTAATAAAAAGTCATGGTATAGTATGTTGAAGAAAGCAAAAAAAAAGTAATTGTTTACTAATATTGAAAAATGGGGCTGGTGTAGTGGGTACATGTCAGCCCTGTGATAGACTGGTTACCTGTCTGTCTCTACATGTCAGCCCCATGGTTACCTGTCTGTCTCTACATGTCAGCCCTGTGATAGACTGGTTACCTGTCTGTCTCTACATGTCAGCCCCATGGTTACCTGTCTGTCTCTACATGTCAGCCCTGTGATAGACTGGTTACCTGTCTGTCTCTACATGTCAGCCCTGTGATAGACTGGTTACCTGTCTGTCTCTACATGTCAGCCCCATGGTTACCTGTCTGTCTCTACATGTCAGCCCTGTGATAGACTGGTACCCTGTCTGTCTCTACATGTCAGCCCTGTGATAGACTGGTTACCTGTCTGTCTCTACATGTCAGCCCCATGGTTACCTGTCTGTCTCTACATGTCAGCCCTGTGATAGACTGGTTACCTGTCTGTCTCTACATGTCAGCCCTGTGATAGACTGGTTACCTGTCTGTCTCTACATGTCAGCCCTGTGATAGACTGGTTACCTGTCTGTCTCTACATGTCAGCCCCATGGTTACCTGTCTGTCTCTACATGTCAGCCCTGTGATAGACTGGTTACCTGTCTGTCTCTACATGTCTCCCTGTGATAGACTGGTTACCTGTCTGTCTCTACATGTCAGCCCTGTGATAGACTGGTTACCTGTCTGTCTCTACATGTCTCCCTGTGATAGACTGGTTACCTGTCTGTCTCTACATGTCTCCCTGTGATAGACTGGTTACCTGTCTGTCTCTACATGTCTCCCTGTGATAGACTGGTTACCTGTCTGTCTCTACATGTCAGCCCTGTGATAGACAGGTTACCTGTCTGTCTCTACATGTCAGCCCCATGGTTACCTGTCTGTCTCTACATGTCAGCCCTGTGATAGACTGGTTACCTGTCTGTCTCTACATGTCAGCCCTGTGATAGACTGGTTACCTGTCTGTCTCTACATGTCAGCCCCATGGTTACCTGTCTGTCTCTACATGTCAGCCCTGTGATAGACTGGTACCCTGTCTGTCTCTACATGTCAGCCCTGTGATAGACTGGTTACCTGTCTGTCTCTACATGTCAGCCCATGGTTACCTGTCTGTCTCTACATGTCAGCCCTGTGATAGACTGGTTACCTGTCTGTCTCTACATGTCAGCCCTGTGATAGACTGGTTACCTGTCTGTCTCTACATGTCAGCCCTGTGATAGACTGGTTACCTGTCTGTCTCTACATGTCAGCCCCATGGTTACCTGTCTGTCTCTACATGTCAGCCCTGTGATAGACTGGTTACCTGTCTGTCTCTACATGTCTCCCTGTGATAGACTGGTTACCTGTCTGTCTCTACATGTCTCCCTGTGATAGACTGGTTACCTGTCTGTCTCTACATGTCTCCCTGTGATAGACTGGTTACCTGTCTGTCTCTAAATGTCAGCCCTGTGATAGACATGGTTACCTGTCTGTCTCTACATGTCAGCCCAAATGGTTACCTGTCTGTCTCTACATGTCATCCCTGTGATAGACTGGTTACCTGTCTGTCTCTACATGTCTCCCTGTGATAGACTGGTTACCTGTCTGTCTCTACATGTCTCCCTGTGATAGACTGGTTACCTGTCTGTCTCTACATGTCAGCCCTGTGATAGACAGGTTACCTGTCTGTCTCTACATGTCAGCCCCATGGTTACCTGTCTGTCTCTACATGTCAGCCCTGTGATAGACTGGTTACCTGTCTGTCTCTACATGTCAGCCCTGTGATAGACTGGTTACCTGTCTGTCTCTACATGTCAGCCCCATGGTTACCTGTCTGTCTCTACATGTCAGCCCTGTGATAGACTGGTACCCTGTCTGTCTCTACATGTCAGCCCTGTGATAGACTGGTTACCTGTCTGTCTCTACATGTCTCCCTGTGATAGACTGGTTACCTGTCTGTCTCTACATGTCCCCTGTGATAGACTGGTTACCTGTCTGTCTCTACATGTCCCCTGTGATAGACTGGTTACCTGTCTGTCTCTACATGTCAGCCCTGTGATAGACTGGTTACCTGTCTGTCTCTACATGTCAGCCCCATGGTTACCTGTCTGTCTCTACATGTCAGCCCTGTGATAGACTGGTTACCTGTCTGTCTCTACATGTCTCCCTGTGATAGACTGGTTACCTGTCTGTCTCTTCATGTCAGCCCTGTGATAGACTGGTTACCTGTCTGTCTCTACATGTCTCCCTGTGATAGACTGGTTACCTGTCTGTCTCTACATGTCAGCCCCATGGTTACCTGTCTGTCTCTACATGTCTCCCTGTGATAGACTGGTTACCTGTCTGTCTCTACATGTCAGCCCTGTGATAGAATGGTTACCTGTCTGTCTCTACATGTCAGCCCTGTGATAGACTGGTTACCTGTCTGTCTCTACATGTCAGCCCCATGGTTACCTGTCTGTCTCTACATGTCAGCCCTGTGATAGACTGGTTACCTGTCTGTCTCTACATGTCTCCCTGTGATAGACTGGTTACCTGTCTGTCTCTACATGTCAGCCCCATGGTTACCTGTCTGTCTCTACATGTCAGCCCTGTGATAGACTGGTTACCTGTCTGTCTCTACATGTCAGCCCTGTGATAGACTGGTAAACTGTCTGTCTCTACATGTCAGCCCTGTGATAGACTGGTTACCTGTCTGTCTCTACATGTCAGCCCCATGGTTACCTGTCTGTCTCTACATGTCTCCCTGTGATAGACTGGTTACCTGTCTGTCTCTACATGTCAGCCCTGTGATAGACTGGTTACCTGTCTGTCTCTACATGTCAGCCCCATGGTTACCTGTCTGTCTCTACATGTCAGCCCTGTGATAGACTGGTTACCTGTCTGTCTCTACATGTCAGCCCTGTGATAGACTGGTTACCTGTCTGTCTCTACATGTCAGCCATGTGATAGACTGGTTACCTGTCTGTCTCTACATGTCAGCCCCATGGTTACCTGTCTGTCTCTACATGTCAGCCCTGTGATAGACTGGTTACCTGTCTGTCTCTACATGTCTCCCTGTGATAGACTGGTTACCTGTCTGTCTCTACATGTCAGCCCCATGGTTACCTGTCTGTCTCTACATGTCAGCCCTGTGATAGACTGGTTACCTGTCTGTCTCTACATGTCAGCCCTGTGATAGACTGGTAAACTGTCTGTCTCTACATGTCAGCCCTGTGATAGACTGGTTACCTGTCTGTCTCTACATGTCAGCCCCATGGTTACCTGTCTGTCTCTACATGTCTCCCTGTGATAGACTGGTTACCTGTCTGTCTCTACATGTCAGCCCTGTGATAGACTGGTTACCTGTCTGTCTCTACATGTCAGCCCCATGGTTACCTGTCTGTCTCTACATGTCAGCCCTGTGATAGACTGGTTACCTGTCTGTCTCTACATGTCAGCCCTGTGATAGACTGGTTACCTGTCTGTCTCTACATGTCAGCCATGTGATAGACTGGTTACCTGTCTGTCTCTACATGTCAGCCCCATGGTTACCTGTCTGTCTCTACATGTCAGCCCTGTGATAGACTGGTTACCTGTCTGTCTCTACATGTCTCCCTGTGATAGACTGGTTACCTGTCTGTCTCTACATGTCTCCCTGTGATAGACTGGTTACCTGTCTGTCTCTACATGTCTCCCTGTGATAGACTGGTTACCTGTCTGTCTCTACATGTCTCCCTGTGATAGACTGGTTACCTGTCTGTCTCTACATGTCAGCCCTGTGATAGACTGGTTACCTGTCTGTCTCTACATGTCAGCCCCATGGTTACCTGTCTGTCTCTACATGTCAGCCCTGTGATAGACTGGTTACCTGTCTGTCTCTACATGTCTCCTTGTGATAGACTGGTTACCTGTCTGTCTCTACATGTCTCCCTGTGATAGACTGGTTACCTGTCTGTCTCTACATGTCAGCCCTGTGATAGACTGGTTACCTGTCTGTCTCTACATGTCAGCCCCATGGTTACCTGTCTGTCTCTACATGTCAGCCCTGTGATAGACTGGTTACCTGTCTGTCTCTACATGTCTCCCTGTGATAGACTGGTTACCTGTCTGTCTCTACATGTCAGCCCTGTGATAGACTGGTTACCTGTCTGTCTCTACATGTCTCCCTGTGATAGACTGGTTACCTGTCTGTCTCTACATGTCAGCCCCATGGTTACCTGTCTGTCTCTACATGTCTCCCTGTGATAGACTGGTTACCTGTCTGTCTCTACATGTCAGCCCTGTGATAGAATGGTTACCTGTCTGTCTCTACATGTCAGCCCTGTGATAGACTGGTTACCTGTCTGTCTCTACATGTCAGCCCCATGGTTACCTGTCTGTCTCTACATGTCAGCCCTGTGATAGACTGGTTACCTGTCTGTCTCTACATGTCAGCCCCACGGTTACCTGTCTGTCTCTACATGTCAGCCCTGTGATAGACTGGTTACCTGTCTGTCTCTACATGTCAGCCCTGTGATAGACTGGTTACCTGTCTGTCTCTACATGTCAGCCCCATGGTTGCCTGTCTGTCTCTACATGTCTCCCTGTGATAGACTGGTTACCTGTCTGTCTCTACATGTCAGCCCTGTGATAGACTGGTTACCTGTCTGTCTCTACATGTCAGCCCTGTGATAGACTGGTTACCTGTCTGTCTCTACATGTCAGCCCTGTGATAGACTGGTAAACTGTCTGTCTCTACATGTCAGCCCTGTGATAGACTGGTTACCTGTCTGTCTCTACATGTCTCCCTGTGATAGACTGGTTACCTGTCTGTCTCTACATGTCAGCCCTGTGATAGACTGGTTACCTGTCTGTCTCTACATGTCTCCCTGTGATAGACTGGTTACCTGTCTGTCTCTACATGTCTCCCTGTGATAGACTGGTTACCTGTCTGTCTCTACATGTCTCCCTGTGATAGACTGGTTACCTGTCTGTCTCTACATGTCAGCCCCATGGTTACCTGTCTGTCTCTACATGTCAGCCCTGTGATAGACTGGTTACCTGTCTGTCTCTACATGTCAGCCCTGTGATAGACTGGTTACCTGTCTGTCTCTACATGTCAGCCCCATGGTTACCTGTCTGTCTCTACATGTCAGCCCTGTGATAGACTGGTACCCTGTCTGTCTCTACATGTCAGCCCTGTGATAGACTGGTTACCTGTCTGTCTCTACATGTCAGCCCCATGGTTACCTGTCTGTCTCTACATGTCAGCCCTGTGATAGACTGGTTACCTGTCTGTCTCTACATGTCAGCCCTGTGATAGACTGGTTACCTGTCTGTCTCTACATGTCAGCCCTGTGATAGACTGGTTACCTGTCTGTCTCTACATGTCAGCCCCATGGTTACCTGTCTGTCTCTACATGTCAGCCCTGTGATAGACTGGTTACCTGTCTGTCTCTACATGTCTCCCTGTGATAGACTGGTTACCTGTCTGTCTCTACATGTCTCCCTGTGATAGACTGGTTACCTGTCTGTCTCTACATGTCTCCCTGTGATAGACTGGTTACCTGTCTGTCTCTACATGTCAGCCCTGTGATAGACTGGTTACCTGTCTGTCTCTACATGTCAGCCCCATGGTTACCTGTCTGTCTCTACATGTCTCCCTGTGATAGACTGGTTACCTGTCTGTCTCTACATGTCTCCCTGTGATAGACTGGTTACCTGTCTGTCTCTACATGTCTCCCTGTGATAGACTGGTTACCTGTCTGTCTCTACATGTCAGCCCTGTGATAGACAGGTTACCTGTCTGTCTCTACATGTCAGCCCCATGGTTACCTGTCTGTCTCTACATGTCAGCCCTGTGATAGACTGGTTACCTGTCTGTCTCTACATGTCAGCCCTGTGATAGACTGGTTACCTGTCTGTCTCTACATGTCAGCCCCATGGTTACCTGTCTGTCTCTACATGTCAGCCCTGTGATAGACTGGTACCCTGTCTGTCTCTACATGTCAGCCCTGTGATAGACTGGTTACCTGTCTGTCTCTACATGTCTCCCTGTGATAGACTGGTTACCTGTCTGTCTCTACATGTCTCCCTGTGATAGACTGGTTACCTGTCTGTCTCTACATGTCTCCCTGTGATAGACTGGTTACCTGTCTGTCTCTACATGTCAGCCCTGTGATAGACTGGTTACCTGTCTGTCTCTACATGTCAGCCCCATGGTTACCTGTCTGTCTCTACATGTCAGCCCTGTGATAGACTGGTTACCTGTCTGTCTCTACATGTCTCCCTGTGATAGACTGGTTACCTGTCTGTCTCTTCATGTCAGCCCTGTGATAGACTGGTTACCTGTCTGTCTCTACATGTCTCCCTGTGATAGACTGGTTACCTGTCTGTCTCTACATGTCAGCCCCATGGTTACCTGTCTGTCTCTACATGTCTCCCTGTGATAGACTGGTTACCTGTCTGTCTCTACATGTCAGCCCTGTGATAGAATGGTTACCTGTCTGTCTCTACATGTCAGCCCTGTGATAGACTGGTTACCTGTCTGTCTCTACATGTCAGCCCCATGGTTACCTGTCTGTCTCTACATGTCAGCCCTGTGATAGACTGGTTACCTGTCTGTCTCTACATGTCTCCCTGTGATAGACTGGTTACCTGTCTGTCTCTACATGTCAGCCCCATGGTTACCTGTCTGTCTCTACATGTCAGCCCTGTGATAGACTGGTTACCTGTCTGTCTCTACATGTCAGCCCTGTGATAGACTGGTAAACTGTCTGTCTCTACATGTCAGCCCTGTGATAGACTGGTTACCTGTCTGTCTCTACATGTCAGCCCCATGGTTACCTGTCTGTCTCTACATGTCAGCCCTGTGATAGACTGGTTACCTGTCTGTCTCTACATGTCTCCCTGTGATAGACTGGTTACCTGTCTGTCTCTACATGTCTCCCTGTGATAGACTGGTTACCTGTCTGTCTCTACATGTCTCCCTGTGATAGACTGGTTACCTGTCTGTCTCTACATGTCTCCCTGTGATAGACTGGTTACCTGTCTGTCTCTACATGTCAGCCCTGTGATAGACTGGTTACCTGTCTGTCTCTACATGTCAGCCCATGGTTACCTGTCTGTCTCTACATGTCAGCCCTGTGATAGACTGGTTACCTGTCTGTCTCTACATGTCTCCTTGTGATAGACTGGTTACCTGTCTGTCTCTACATGTCTACCTGTGATAGACTGGTTACCTGTCTGTCTCTACATGTCAGCCCTGTGATAGACTGGTTACCTGTCTGTCTCTACATGTCAGCCCCATGGTTACCTGTCTGTCTCTACATGTCAGCCCTGTGATAGACTGGTTACCTGTCTGTCTCTACATGTCTCCCTGTGATAGACTGGTTACCTGTCTGTCTCTACATGTCAGCCCTGTGATAGACTGGTTACCTGTCTGTCTCTACATGTCTCCCTGTGATAGACTGGTTACCTGTCTGTCTCTACATGTCAGCCCCATGGTTACCTGTCTGTCTCTACATGTCTCCCTGTGATAGACTGGTTACCTGTCTGTCTCTACATGTCAGCCCTGTGATAGAATGGTTACCTGTCTGTCTCTACATGTCAGCCCTGTGATAGACTGGTTACCTGTCTGTCTCTACATGTCAGCCCCATGGTTACCTGTCTGTCTCTACATGTCAGCCCTGTGATAGACTGGTTACCTGTCTGTCTCTACATGTCTCCCTGTGATAGACTGGTTACCTGTCTGTCTCTACATGTCTCCCTGTGATAGACTGGTTACCTGTCTGTCTCTACATGTCTCCCTGTGATAGACTGGTTACCTGTCTGTCTCTACATGTCTCCCTGTGATAGACTGGTTACCTGTCTGTCTCTACATGTCAGCCCTGTGATAGACTGGTTACCTGTCTGTCTCTACATGTCAGCCCCATGGTTACCTGTCTGTCTCTACATGTCAGCCCTGTGATAGACTGGTTACCTGTCTGTCTCTACATGTCTCCTTGTGATAGACTGGTTACCTGTCTGTCTCTACATGTCTACCCTGTGATAGACTGGTTACCTGTCTGTCTCTACATGTCAGCCCTGTGATAGACTGGTTACCTGTCTGTCTCTACATGTCAGCCCCATGGTTACCTGTCTGTCTCTACATGTCAGCCCTGTGATAGACTGGTTACCTGTCTGTCTCTACATGTCTCCCTGTGATAGACTGGTTACCTGTCTGTCTCTACATGTCAGCCCTGTGATAGACTGGTTACCTGTCTGTCTCTACATGTCTCCCTGTGATAGACTGGTTACCTGTCTGTCTCTACATGTCAGCCCCATGGTTACCTGTCTGTCTCTACATGTCTCCCTGTGATAGACTGGTTACCTGTCTGTCTCTACATGTCAGCCCTGTGATAGAATGGTTACCTGTCTGTCTCTACATGTCAGCCCTGTGATAGACTGGTTACCTGTCTGTCTCTACATGTCAGCCCATGGTTACCTGTCTGTCTCTACATGTCAGCCCTGTGATAGTACTGGTTCCCAGTCCTGTCTGTCTCTACATGTCTCCCTGTGATAGACTGGTTACCTGTCTGTCTCTACATGTCAGCCCTGTGATAGACTGGTTACCTGTCTGTCTCTACATGTCTCCCTGTGATAGACTGGTTACCTGTCTGTCTCTACATGTCTCCCTGTGATAGACTGGTTACCTGTCTGTCTCTACATGTCTCCCTGTGATAGACTGGTTACCTGTCTGTCTCTACATGTCAGCCCTGTGATAGAATGGTTACCTGTCTGTCTCTACATGTCAGCCCTGTGATAGACTGGTTACCTGTCTGTCTCTACATGTCAGCCCCATGGTTACCTGTCTGTCTCTACATGTCTCCCTGTGATAGACTGGTTACCTGTCTGTCTCTACATGTCAGCCCTGTGATAGACTGGTTACCTGTCTGTCTCTACATGTCAGCCCTGTGATAGACTGGTTACCTGTCTGTCTCTACATGTCAGCCCTGTGATAGACTGGTTACCTGTCTGTCTCTACATGTCAGCCCTGTGATAGACTGGTTACCTGTCTGTCTCTACATGTCAGCCCCATGGTTGCCTGTCTGTCTCTACATGTCTCCCTGTGATAGACTGGTTACCTGTCTGTCTCTACATGTCAGCCCTGTGATAGACTGGTTACCTGTCTGTCTCTACATGTCAGCCCTGTGATAGACTGGTTACCTGTCTGTCTCTACATGTCAGCCCTGTGATAGACTGGTTACCTGTCTGTCTCTACATGTCAGCCCTGTGATAGACTGGTTACCTGTCTGTCTCTACATGTCAGCCCCATGGTTACCTGTCTGTCTCTACATGTCTCCCTGTGATGACTGGTTACCTGTCTGTCTCTACATGTCAGCCCTGTGATAGACTGGTTACCTGTCTGTCTCTACATGTCAGCCCTGTGATAGACTGGTTACCTGTCTGTCTCTACATGTCAGCCCCATGGTTACCTGTCTGTCTCTACATGTCAGCCCTGTGATAGACTGGTTACCTGTCTGTCTCTACATGTCAGCCCTGTGATAGACTGGTACCTGTCTGTCTCTACATGTCAGCCCTGTGATAGACTGGTTACCTGTCTGTCTCTACATGTCAGCCCCATGGTTACCTGTCTGTCTCTACATGTCAGCCCTGTGATAGACTGGTTACCTGTCTGTCTCTACATGTCAGCCCTGTGATAGACTGGTTACCTGTCTGTCTCTACATGTCAGCCCTGTGATAGACTGGTTACCTGTCTGTCTCTACATGTCAGCCCTGTGATAGACTGGTTACCTGTCTGTCTCTACATGTCTCCCTGTGATAGACTGGTTACCTGTCTGTCTCTACATGTCAGCCCTGTGATAGACTGGTTACCTGTCTGTCTCTACATGTCAGCCCCATGGTTACCTGTCTGTCTCTACATGTCAGCCCTGTGATAGACTGGTTACCTGTCTGTCTCTACATGTCTCCCTGTGATAGACTGGTTACCTGTCTGTCTCTACATGTCTCCCTGTGATAGACTGGTTACCTGTCTGTCTCTACATGTCAGCCCTGTGATAGACTGGTTACCTGTCTGTCTCTACATGTCAGCCCCATGGTTACCTGTCTGTCTCTACATGTCAGCCCTGTGATAGACTGGTTACCTGTCTGTCTCTACATGTCAGCCCTGTGATAGACTGATTACCTGTCTGTCTCTACATGTCAGCCCTGTGATAGACTGGTTACCTGTCTGTCTCTACATGTCCCCTGTGATAGACTGGTTACCTGTCTGTCTCTACATGTCAGCCCTGTGATAGACTGGTTACCTGTCTGTCTCTACATGTCAGCCCATGGTTGCCTGTCTGTCTCTACATGTCTCCCCTGGATAGATGGTTACCTGTCTGTCTCTACATGTCAGCCCTGTGATAGACTGGTTACCTGTCTGTCTCTACATGTCAGCCCTGTGATAGACTGGTTACCTGTCTGTCTCTACATGTCAGCCCTGTGATAGACTGGTTACCTGTCTGTCTCTACATGTCAGCCCCATGGTTGCCTGTCTGTCTCTACATGTCAGCCCATGGTTACCTGTCTGTCTCTACATGTCAGCCCTGTGATAGACTGGTTACCTGTCTGTCTCTACATGTCTCCCTGTGATAGACTGGTTACCTGTCTGTCTCTACATGTCAGCCCTGTGATAGACTGGTAAACTGTCTGTCTCTACATGTCAGCCCTGTGATAGACTGGTTACCTGTCTGTCTCTACATGTCAGCCCCATGGTTACCTGTCTGTCTCTACATGTCTCCCTGTGATGGACTGGTTACCTGTCTGTCTCTACATGTCAGCCCTGTGATAGACTGGTTACCTGTCTGTCTCTACATGTCAGCCCTGTGATAGACTGGTTACCTGTCTGTCTCTACATGTCAGCCCCATGGTTACCTGTCTGTCTCTACATGTCAGCCCTGTGATAGACTGGTTACCTGTCTGTCTCTACATGTCAGCCCTGTGATAGACTGGTAAACTGTCTGTCTCTACATGTCAGCCCTGTGATAGACTCGTTACCTGTCTGTCTCTACATGTCAGCCCCATGGTTACCTGTCTGTCTCTACATGTCTCCCTGTGATAGACTGGTTACCTGTCTGTCTCTACATGTCAGCCCTGTGATAGACTGGTTACCTGTCTGTCTCTACATGTCAGCCCCATGGTTACCTGTCTGTCTCTACATGTCAGCCCTGTGATAGACTGGTTACCTGTCTGTCTCTACATGTCAGCCCTGTGATAGACTGGTTACCTGTCTGTCTCTACATGTCAGCCATGTGATAGACTGGTTACCTGTCTGTCTCTACATGTCAGCCCCATGGTTACCTGTCTGTCTCTACATGTCAGCCCTGTGATAGACTGGTTACCTGTCTGTCTCTACATGTCTCCCTGTGATAGACTGGTTACCTGTCTGTCTCTACATGTCTCCCTGTGATAGACTGGTTACCTGTCTGTCTCTACATGTCTCCCTGTGATAGACTGGTTACCTGTCTGTCTTTACATGTCTCCCTGTGATAGACTGGTTACCTGTCTGTCTCTACATGTCAGCCCTGTGATAGACTGGTTACCTGTCTGTCTCTACATGTCAGCCCTGTGATAGACTGGTTACCTGTCTGTCTCTACATGTCAGCCCTGTGATAGACTGGTAAACTGTCTGTCTCTACATGTCAGCCCTGTGATAGACTGGTTACCTGTCTGTCTCTACATGTCAGCCCCATGGTTACCTGTCTGTCTCTACATGTCTCCCTGTGATGGACTGGTTACCTGTCTGTCTCTACATGTCAGCCCTGTGATAGACTGGTTACCTGTCTGTCTCTACATGTCAGCCCTGTGATAGACTGGTTACCTGTCTGTCTCTACATGTCAGCCCTGTGATAGACTGGTTACCTGTCTGTCTCTACATGTCAGCCCTGTGATAGACTGGTAACCTGTCTGTCTCTACATGTCAGCCCTGTGATAGACTGGTTACCTGTCTGTCTCTCCATGTCAGCCCTGTGATAGACTGGTTACCTGTCTGTCTCTACATGTCAGCCCTGTGATAGATTGGTAACCTGTCTGTCTCTACATGTCAGCCCTGTGATAGACTGGTTACCTGTCTGTCTCTACATGTCTGCCCTGTGATAGTATTTTGAAATAACTCATAAGTTATATTATAGTATGTTGAAAAAAAAAATATACAAAGTAATAATATAGCCTGGTTGAAGAAAGCCATGAAAAGTCACAGTATATGCTGAAAAATGTCATATTATAGTATGTTGAACACAGCCATTAAAAATTCAGTCTTGTATGTTGAAAAAAAGTAATAAAAAGCAATACTATAGTATGTTGGAGGATGTGAAAATGTTAAAAAAGGTCTACAGGTCTGATTTGAGTTTTCACAACAAAGCTGAAAACTTTTGTATTTAGATGGAATTAATACCTTGTTACTCTTGGTAGAGGGTTCACTGCTCACTAAACAGGAAGAGATATCAGCAGCCGTGTGTGCTGCTTCTATACTCAGTATACTACTGTATATACTCTGCTTTTGCACGGTTTCGGTGACTGGAGGAGAGTATTACAGAATCCAGCAGAGGGCGGGTCCTGTGTGAAACAGAAGTGGTCTTTCCTTCGATTTAGCACTGTTTATGGTTTATGAACCAACACCTCCATCTAGTGGCGTCAATGTGAACTGTATGCAGGAGACAAGCCTGTCAATACACACTTTCTGGCCATTAATGCCAACAAATTTTCAAATATCATCAATCCTAACTATTGAAGTAATATGTCTTCAACATTTGACTTTTTGAAACGGGCATTAGAATAAAAACCACAACACATACAGAGCTTTAAATTTTTATAAGACTTATAAAAAAAGAAAAAACATAACACAATAAACAAGGCATGTCATACATTGTGTTTTTTCTTTGTTTCTCTGATGAGTATTTACAAACTGGTTTATTTACAGATAGCAATAACTCAGAAATGGAAAAAAGCTACATATATTCTAGCACAAACAACCAGTTAGCATAATGATAATATATTTGTTATGTACAATGTAACTGGCAAGGCTAGGGCATGAAAGAACATAAAGATTCTGCAAAAGGTTTAAATAACTTCAAGTATCTGTCTTGAGGTTTCGTGGAGGTTTTAGTCTGATGGACGCAGATTTTCATCAGCGTCTAAGAGAAACCTCGTATCTGGTCGAGCTGCGTGTAGTGTGGCCGGGAAAGGACTGCAGGAGCTCTAACGGTCGGAAGAGACAACACAGACAATGCAACGAACATTGAAACAGAACAATCACTTCTCTGATAAATGCCCACGTTTTAAGAAACTTTGAACACAACCAAGGGAAATCTCCTCTCCACATATAAACTAATATCCTGCTTATTTGGGGGAGGGGGGAGTTGTGGACATCTTTGGTCCAACGCAACGGGCTTCTGAACAGTTCTTGTTTCTGGACTACGTTGTTGAACTAAACATCTTAGGTATGCAAACTTAACTTCATAACATTCTGCGACCATTTCACTGTCTCAAAATCATCTCCATCGAAATCTTGTGTTCCACTTTAAATTAAAGTCATCACCAAGTACCTTACATGTAAGTGATGGAGAGAATGAAACCACTGTCAGAATTGCAAGGTCAGCTGTATGCAAAGAAGAACTAGCCTGCTTGAAATATGTGGTTATTCTTCTAGGTTAGAAGTAGTTAGACCTACTCTAATTATATATATAGCAACTAAGAAAAGTGTGACCGAAGCACAGCCATTTGTCCTATTAAAGTCTCAGAGTGCATAAAACACTAAATGCTACTGCACGACGCTCAACAACACTGTAGGGCTCACCTGCCTCCCTTGTTTACATTTCAGTTTAGTGTATGCATTTTGGAAAAAGAAAATGTCCATGTACAACACAACACAGGCTGAGGCCAGTGCCGTGCTCTCTGGAGTCCCCCAAGGCATGTCTCAAACGGCGCCTGTCCAAGTGCAGCTTGACCTGCACTGAAACCCTCAAACCAGGAGCACCATCAAGACTCGAGTGTCATTTTCTAAGACCTTAAAGAAGAGCAGCATTCAATTCTGATTTCTGTCGTCGTGGGGCTCAAAATTAAACTGGCGTCAGGTGTCAAATAAGAAGCCATGCCAAGAAGCGAAATTTAGGACCATCCTTTCAAAATTAGTGCATTTCCTGGGCAGCAGGGCACCATCTGAGAATCTGCTGTGATCACCTGCACCAGACCAGACACCCCCCCCCCCCCCCCCCCCCCTTCAGCAGACAATGAGCGGCAGGGGCTCACATTCACGCCGCTGGTTTTTCTTCAGCAGCTGAATGCGATTGTGGCAGTAGAACTTGATGGCTCGCCAGTCACGGTGGTTGCTGACCAGCAGGGGGCACTGCTGCAGGCAGCGCTCACAGTCGGCCTTGGCGGGGACCCGGAGCTCGGTGATGTTTTGGGTCAGATGCTCCTCGACTGCCGCCCGCTCCGCCTCTGACCAGGGACGCTTCAGGACACCTCGCTTCCCTACGAGGACAGTGAGTGGAGACGACGTCATGCTCTCATTCGACATGAGAAACCTACAACAGACTCCACCACTCACCCTACGTGTCGTAATGGTGATGGTCATCTTTCAGTACTCAACCATTTAGAGACTATTCATCAATTATTCTAAAAAATAATTTGGCTGATTAATCGAAAATGAGAATAATCATTAGCCCGATATCTGATAACTATACTTTTTGTTTCTTTCGTTGTCTCTATTTTGTTTTAGGAGCAAGCAGTGCCAATACTCTACGTTATTTATTATTATATTATATTATTATTTATTATGTTTCTATTGTTATATGATTCTACTCAGGCTATGTATCTTTTAGAGTTAGACGATAATACTCCAAAGACATTTCAACTCAAACATTATATTGTTTAGTTCAAATCCCCAGTCATATTGGGCATTTATTCAATAATATATTTTGATAAAAAGATATTTAATCTTTGTGTATTTGTGTTTTTTTGACATGTGCTTATATCAGTAGTAACCAATTTATATACCAATAATATCATGACATCCATCAATCAATCAGCAACTTTGAGCAGCTAAGACATTGGTTTGGGGGGTAAAGTGTGAAGGTGTTTGACTTAAATCGATGCATTTGTACATCATTTGGGACCATTATCATTAATAATGGTAATGTCCAAAAAGCAAAAACTTGCTAAAATGCCTAATTAAATAATTCTTTAATTCTGTACACATATCAGAGTCTGTGTCTGAACATTTAATTCTCACCTTCACTCTTTATTAATGTATCTTCCTCTGTGGTAAATTGTGCAATTACACTTGTTATACTTGAAACCTAAACAAACCTGATTTGGGCTGACCTGAGCCTCTCCTGCGGTTTGTGGGGGGAGGTGGAGGAGGTGCAAGGGGTAGCTGGGTGTTCTTCAGCTTCTTAGGTCGTCCCACCCGCCCGTTGTTCTTGCCCTTCCTGACATACAGCAGGGTAGGTGTCGGGATTGGAGTCGGAGCTGGGGGGGGCGCCTC
This sequence comes from Chelidonichthys spinosus, assembly GCA_029853015.1. Classification (NCBI taxonomy): domain Eukaryota; kingdom Metazoa; phylum Chordata; class Actinopteri; order Perciformes; family Triglidae; genus Chelidonichthys; species Chelidonichthys spinosus. Next base: position 7,360,275 of record CM056824.1, read on the forward strand.
AGCCTTCTCCTTCACCTGCTCCCCTTCAGACTCTCCCTCTGAGTACGAGTCTGCAGAGTTTCCTGACATAACTGGAACAAGGAGGCAAGACAGAAAAGGAGAGAAAGAGAACTTCATTAGTCTCCTGTCCCCCCACGTCCTCCTGTCAAACACAAACATCCACAACACCTGGAGGAAGGGTCATGATCCTTCTCCAGCCGGCGGATGTTTGACACTATGAAGGAGGGATGATACAGCTCGTCTTGGACAACAGACAGTCCTTCATTCATTCAGACTCTCACCGTCCAGTTCCAGGCAGATGTGGTTCAGGCTCATTCCTCTGAACAGCACTCCATCTCTCTCTCCACAGAGCACCACTCTGCCCACTCTGCCCATCAGGCCTGGGTCTTGGCCAATTCCGGCACAGTTCTGTGTCACGTGGTACTCCCTCTCCAGGAAGTGCTCCAGCCTTTCCACGGCGCTGCCTCCAGGCTGCCCGGGCTCCTCCCCTTCTCCCAGTAGCAGCAGCTGGGTCAGTATAGCTACCTGCCGGCGAACCCTGGTCTGGGTCAGGGCACGGGGATTACGGGTACCGCTAGAACGGGCCAGGCTGCGGAGGAGGTCAGTGCCTCGCAGTGGTGTGGCAGGGGAGTGGTAGGGCCTGGCGAAGACGTACGGGTTCGTGGGGTCAACTCCCACATCCTGCCGTGTCTGCAGGAGGAGCTCCAGGCAGGGCTCGCAGTGAGGGGGGAGGATGAGGGGCTGGACTCGGCCACGTTTACCCTGGACCCCCACTCTAGCGAGGTGAGGGAGCACCAGGCGCTCAAAGGGGGACAGGGAGGCCTCCAGTGGAGTGAGAGCTGGAGGGGCACCAGGTGGGACAGGGACGGGACACTGGGGTGTAACGCGAGCGTGATATTCAGCAATGGATAGCTTGGAGACCTCGCACTCGCGGCGTCGGTTGTACAGGATGAGGAGGGCCAGGCTGGAGTGGCAAAGAAGGCGCCAGGCCTCAGCTGATTGCAGCTGCCGAGACAGCGACAAGAAGGCCGAGTGCTGCAGCCGACGGAGGTACAGCACCAGAGACGACAAGGACGAGAGGAGGGGCAGCAAGTGGTGACGGCCCGAACCACTGAAAAAGATGGAGATGGAGAGCAAATTATTCAATCTGACAGTATTAGTTCCAATTTACTGAGCAGACTTTGGACAATTTTCATGTCACAATTATCTTGGCCACAATAATTGCGATTCACAATATTATTCCGATGATCATCACAATATGTTTGGCACTCAAGCATTCAGGTATTTCTTTTTAACAATAATCAACTATTATAATAATCAAATTCTATTTGTGAAGCAAAAATAGCAAAAGGTTTCTGGTTCCGTCAGCTCAAATATCATAAACGATGGTAAATGTTCCAATTAATCAGCCGCCGATTGTTTTTCGTTCTAAATTGTTTGGTCGTCAATATAAAGGCCAAGCACAACAGCTGATCAGATGACTCATCAATACTGAATTGAAACGTTTGCAATACTCATTTTTCTCTTTAATCTGCACGTATCGACACAGCTGGACACACGCATGTCTGATACATTTTTTCACCGAGCGGATCTGGCTTGAAAACTGTGATCTATCAAAAAGGATATATATCATGTACTAGAAATTAACCTGATAAATGGTGATATGCATCCCATGCAGAGCAAATGTTTTTGAATGGTTAAATGCCAACAAATATGGACTGAAGCAGAATAGTCCGTTATATGTTGTGAATTTGGGAGTTATTGCAAATGTTTGCATCCAAACAGTCAACAATCCTAAAAGCTGTGGGTGGGGCAAAACCTTTTACAGACAAAACGATTAGTCGATTTCTAGAATTCGTCATTAGTTGCAGCTCCCCTGAAATTTGCTCACAAAGCAGGCAAAGTTACCTCAGCAAGTCCTTTTCCTTATCCTCTGTGCCACTTTCATCATCCACCTCCATCACTCCATTCTCCTCCTCCTCTTCCTCCTCGTCATCTTCCTCTTCTTTTGGTGGCAACATCTCTTTGGCCAACTTGCTGCTGAAGAGTTGAGGAGACACCACCTCAACATCCTCCTCCTCTTTGGGCCTCTTAACCTCCACGACCTCCACATCGTCTTCATCCTCGTTCGCCGCGTCCTCTCCCTCCTCCTCCTGTCCTTCCGTCTTCAGCCCCCTCATGGTCGCCTTCCTGGACTCCGTCACGGCCACAGGGGGCGGGCTTCTCTTGAGGACGGACACCGGCACGGCGTTCTGTCCTCGCGGAGGCGTCAGCACGGGCGGGGTGGGGGTTCTTCCAGAGGAGGCAGGGGATTGGTTAGCTGCTGTGAGAGTGGGCGGCGGCATGGAGAGGTCCTGGACGCCAGTCTGTGGAAGATCTGAAGTGTGGCTGTGTCCTACAGCTTGTGATGACTTTGAGTGCGGTAAAGTGTGTGCGTGAGCTGTGGGAGCGTTTGTGCTCTGTGCGTGCAGACGGGGCATCTGTGTGTAGCGCTCCACCAGGGCGGAGCATACTTCTGGTTGGTGGGCATGGTGTTTGTCCAAGTGGCGTCCCAGGGAGCGGAAGTGGCGTCCACAGTGCTCGCAGGTTTGGCGCATGGAATCGATGGACACTCCTCTGGGGACGTTAATGTTGACGTTGCCTTTGGTGTTGGAGCCCAGCGGAGCCGGAGCTTTGAACACAGGCTTAGCTGAGGAGGAGGATGACGAGCAGGGAGGGGAGGACTGTGCAGGAGGGTGGGATGAAGGAAGCGGACGGTTGTGATGAGGACTGCTGGTGGGGGAGACGAGCGGCAGCCGCCCGGGTGGCGTCCGATGGGGGGTCTTCTTCTTTGAATGAGTGCCGCGCCGTTTCTTGCGCCGCCGTAGCGCACGTCCGCGAGGGCTGGCGTTATCTTCATCTCCAGCGTCGGAGTCACTGGCGTCAGAGTGGGAGATGGGGGAGGAGGAGGGGGAGAGGGACCAAGAGGGGGTGACGTACTCCTGCTGTTGCTGCTGTCGATGCCGCTGCTGCTGGGCGGTCAGAGAGAGAGGCTCATCCTCCTGGAAGTGAAAGACATTTTTACACTATTAGCAGGATGTTCATTTTAAATTATATACATATAAAATGATATTTTTTAATACAATTATGTAACCACTTTGATATCACTGGTTTGGCAGTGCCACAAGTCCAATAGTCTCACTCTCTTTAGCTGTTTTTGGTTTCTACTCCTGAGAAAATATGTGGCTCCTCAGCTGCTAAGCGCTCCGCTATGTTCACCACATAGTCGCTAACTGTGTCTGTCTGCCACTTTGACAGCAGCTGCTGTACAGTGGGTAAACTCAATTTGGCAATTGTCGTTCATTGTCCAGTTATTATTTCTTAAAATATAAAACCTTTTTCTTTTCAGTGTGCCCGTAAACCCACTGTTTTCCTCTGGGGAGAGCAGCGGCCCCCGACTAGGCAGAGTCAGTCAAAGTTCAAATTATTTCAACGTTGACCTTGTTTTGCAGCTGACCTTTTCAAAGTGCAACCAATGGGATAACAGCTGTCTGTGACGTAAGCGCTTCTTGCCACCTTGCCTCTGCCCTATGCTCCGAGCCCTACCGCGCGGTGAGCACATTTCTTATCATCTGGAAGCACCTTCAGAGGAAAAGGTGGCGTTTCTCTCTTACCTTTTTGATGTTGTTGTTATTCTCTGTGTCAGAGTTACACTCGTGTTGCGCCGGAGACACGGTACCACGGAAACCCTGTGGGACACAAAGCAGTCATTAAAATAGCAGGCCCGCTGCTCATTAATGTTTGCCATCCCAATCAGCCTCAGCTGTCACTCAGAGAGCAGGACAACCTCCACACTCGGTCACCAGCACAGAGGTTGATTAGGACTCCAAATCCCCCACTAACAAGCCAAACACAGGAAGTGAAAAGAGGTTTTCTCTCAAACACTGTCAACTGACACATCAAATCAGCCAATAACATACTCCACACATCACATTTATCATGCATATTAAAATACAGCTTTGGAGGAAATGTGAGCAACGACGGTGCCACTTAAATGCCAATTTCTCAATCTTGTCAATTTCAATTCCTTAAACGGATTCTGGTATCATCATTTTGTTGAGTAAATCGATCCAGTCTAATGAGATCCATTAAAGAAACAGATGTCATGTAATAACCATGGTTACTGTTGCTAAAGCACTATAGGTAGAGAGAAAAATGGAGCTCACCCATCACCATGGTAACCACATGCCTTGCTTAGCTTCATGTGTGTAGCATGAATGTGTGTGAGCAGACTGTAGTGTGAACATGTCTGTGTGTGTGTGAGTGTGTGTATACACATAAGGTTGCCTATCTGAAGTCATCAGATATGCATGGTGGGTAACTATACATACACCCATATACTAAGATGTGAGATGGTCTCCTGCTGACACGGCAGGTTCTGGATGAGACATTTAGAAAGTTTAGAGGTGAAAATGAGGTTTTCACATTAGAAGAACTAGGAAATTAGCGAGGGCATGCATGAGTAGATCTGTTCAATCCAAACATAATATCCTGTGGAGGCGCTGAGTTCTGGTTTATTGTATTTCCTCTTAGACAACAAGTTTTCTTGCTGAGAGGTCTGACTGTTGAAAGTCAGTGTAAAAAGACACATGAAAGCCTTGCTTCTAAGGCAGTCAATAGATTCTTGATGTGGGTTGGAAGTGCTGAAACCAACACAGATACCTTAAATTTAATACCGATACTACAATGATACCTTTTCTATTCTTTGTGTGAATAAAACCTCATAATGAGTAGACCAACTATGTTTATATATATATGACTACAGCTCATTTCTCTACTTTATATAAAAGTGTTTATAATGTAAATGACGGTTCATTATGACCAGTCTGTCGTTGTGAATGACATTTCACATTTCACATTACATTTTTGACGTTTTGGTTCATTGTTAATGAACATAGTGGAAAAATAATTCTACCAGCCCATCAATCTCAATCTCAAATTTAACACTTTACACATATATATTATCAGTCCCATTTCTAAATCCAGATCAACCCCTCTCCTTCTCATTGGCATTAGTTAGACCCACCACACAGCACTTATTTAAAAAGAAAATACGGCACTTTTAAAGTTGGTTGAGGACAAGAAGTCTCGCATATAAAAGGCTACTTATTTAATGGATCCCGGGTGCTCAGCTCAGATAAAAACACTGAATCTGTCAGCACGTTACTACTGAACTGTGTGTGTGTGTGTGGACACAGTTCCATCGAGCCCTTAATGATACCCAGCCCAGGTGATCCCAGGTGTTAATACCAGAAACACAGTGTGCAGTGTAAAGGATCTTTCTATAAAAGGCACTAACCAGGTTGTCTCCCCACTCCGTCAGGCTGTAGTCCACGGTGATCTCCTCCCCCTTGGTGATGTCTCGGATGGCAATAACGACCAACCGCACCTGGCTGCCACAGTGGACCTCTCGGATGCGGCAGTTAGGGGAGGGGGGGAAGGAGCTGGCAGTTGGGGCTGGAGCAGAGGCTGTCAGGGCAGCCGGAGCCGTGGAAGCAGGGGTCATAGACGGAGCCTGAGTGGAAGTCGCCGGGGCAGGAGCCGGGAGTGGGGTTGCGGTCAGGGCTGAGGGCGCTGCAGGAGCCGGGGCTGGGGTCGAGGCTGAGCAGGAGCTGGTCTTGGATCCGGCGGGGACTCTGTCATGAGCCTGCACTGGTGGGCCGCTGGGACGGGAAGAAGGCGGGCGATTGTTAGATTCACTCCCTTCATTTGAGAATATGTTGTGTTTTATTATTTAAGCAATTGGTTGACTTATAAAGAAATGCAACAGTTGATTAAATGTTCTCATATATTTGTAGACTTCATGTTCTGGACAATTGTGAAATGTATTTTAGATTTTTGCCAAGTGATCAGGCAAAAAATTTGAATTTGAATTGAACAAGAATGAAAATAGTCATTAGTTGTTGCATCTCTATTTTTCTGTTTTGTCCTGTTCTAACATACTGTTTGTAGAGGGAGTTATCTGTCAGATGAGGGGTTTAAAGTTGATACTGGTTCTAGGATCCAGCTTTGCTCTTGTGTCTCTTTGATGATTTGGCCGTGTGTCACAAATGACTGTAATCAGAGTTTGTCAATCAAGACATGTGAGCAGGAATGATAATCGTGGTGTCTTCTCATTGTATTGACATTCTTCCAGCCGTGGGGTTCATTTCTGTGCTGTACCGATCCGCAGCAGCAGAATGAGTGCAAAGCAAACAGTAAGGAGCCACACATACAAGCTCATGCCAGTGCTTCAGGGCAGTGACTCTCAATCCTTCAGAGTGCAGCTGATTTTTTTATCCTACTGGCTCGTCAACTGCTTTGTTCTCAAATCTCATGTATAAATCAGACAATATGGCTAAAGTGAAAACCTACAGGGTTGACAAGTCCTGAGGACGGGGTTCAGAGGTGCTGCTCTCAGACGTTTGTCAGCCGTGCAGGCGTTTAGCAACTGATTTATATACAAAATATTCAACATAATAATAAGCAAACAGCAGAAATTACTTTATACTGGAACAAAACTGTCACTGCAATATTTCTTTTCTGTAATATAAATCGTGATGAACTACATTTTCACACATTTTTAAGTTAAATGTGTCAATTTTATTCATGTTGAGATTTAAAGTGAGAGGCTGGATATAGAAACTATTTGGTGCTCTAGTAAAAATTGTATTCATAAACTCACTGGTTGTATAGATAAAAAAGCCACACCCACAAAGCTGCTGGATCGTGAATCTGCCCCGGGTGACAGTTGTGCTGGGAGCCAAGGTCAAGGCTAGGAGTGCTGTAAAGCTCACGGTCAGATCCGCTGGCCACCTTCATCCCTCTCCAAGCCCACCTCATATATGGCCTGTGTCCACATAGCCCCCTCTTCTGAGCGCCAGCGTCTTTTTTCAATTGTTCCCAATGAAGAGGGAAACACTGCTGCACCCAAGGACTTTTTTCTGAGCGCTCTGCCTTTTTTGTGCGGACGCTCCGAGGACTTTCACTTAAAAATCTTGGAACTTAAAAATGACGGTGATGGCACTTTAGAAATTGGAGGTTTGTTTTGGCCTTGACTGTCAGTCAGATGCTGTCAGAACAAAGACCGAAGAGCCTTTTTGTGCTTTTGTGTCACCGTACACGTGGTCTCCGACGGGTCGTCCAGGTTATGGTGTTCAAATTGAACAATGGCAAGCTCGTCCATATTAAGTGTGAAGCAGCATCCTTTGGTTGGTGCTCAAGATGAAAAAACTATGTCAAACTAATAGATAGTAGCCCAAATAGATGAAAGGCAAAGGGGTTATGCAAGTCTACCGTACAACGGTGGTGATATTGTTGTCATAGAAACGTTCTCCAGCGCCCTGCAGATGCTTTTCTGCCACAAAAAGGCACCGTGTGGCCACAGACGGTCATGGCGCACCGACACAGGGAAGTGATGTCACTGGGGAGAGGATTCTCCCACATAATAATGTCATAATGCATGAAAATGATTATCCTGGTCCAAAATAATTGCGATTGACAATATAAACCTGATCATCATCAGAATATGCTTAAAACTCTTTCAAATGGTATTGGTCATATTTACTTTCAAAACAAATATTTGTATTGCGTCACAGAGAACAACTTTTTTAGTGAAGAAAGAAAAAATAAACTATTTCAAATAAGGTTATCATGAATCATAAAGTCTCCCTGCATGAA
>CM056824.1:7375472-7520472 GCA_029853015.1 Chelidonichthys spinosus
CACACACACAGTGCACAGTCGGGCGCGCTCGCGCGCGCACACGGACGCAAACTCGCGCACAGTCGCACACACCTCTTTGGAGCTGCTTCGTAAGGTGGAATTAGCACTCATCTAGTACGAGACAAACAAGCGACTTTCTCACACAATTTCTTTCACGTGGACTTTGAGCGTCAGAAATAACGTTTGTTTGCAACTTTGGCTCCATCAAAAACACCCTCACATACATGCGCGCACACCCACCCCGAGTCTCGCTGTCATTGGGGAGGAAAACACTCTCGTGAAACAGTTTTTTCACTCTCGTACGTGTAATGAGTGACTGACTCCCTCACCCTCGCAGTGGCGGCGCCGGTTTGATGCCCTCTCCGTCGCTGTCCAGGCTGTGTGTCTCCCTGTAGTCGAAGAGTGAGCGTACGGTCTCCGCCATGTTCACCCCAGCGTTCGCCGATCTCGCGCCGCCGCACCGCTCAGCTTCTCGCTCTTCTCTCCGGCCGCTCAACTGGCTCACACCAAGGTTATTGCAGGCACTACCACCGCGGCGGAGCGGAGGGGTGTGCGGCGCGCGGCAGCCGACAACACAGCCCGTCCGCGTGGGCTTTTTAGTGAACTGTAACCGGACTACGGTGTGACTTTTAACCAATACGTTTACGTGGTCGCACACGCGCGCGGTAAAAATCAAGTTGTGGGCCAGTTTTGATAAGTACTTTGATGTGAGCCGCCCCCATAGAGGAATGGACGCGCCCGCCAAACAGATGAAAAAAAAGTGTAGACCGTTTCTTAGAAGAGCGATTAACTCGCTAACTGGGAGAAGAAATGGTGAAAATGAAATGATGGCGAGGGAAACTGTTCAGGTCAAGTTAGTATAGAACAGAGTTAGAGTAACATTAAGCTATGTGAGAAACATTCTCTACGATGTTTACACACCTTCTTTTTTTATCAACAGGTTAACGCCAATCCTTTACCATGACCTGTGTGATTCATCACGATTACAGACCTCACAATTAACACTGGGAAGCATTCAAATTACATTTGGTCAGTAATCTGATTATATGACCTGAAATAGCCAACAGTAGTGTTATAAACAATGCATTGATGACATGTGCATAGAACAACTTTTGGTTGCAATTTGTCACAAAATATGTAAAAATACCTGAAATGTATGTCTGAAAAAATACACGAGCCACAAAGGTATAATGTATTACTCGTGACCCTTATCGCTAAAAGTTTAACCCTTTTAGATCACATCTCCATTGTTCACCCATTTAACAATATGCTGAAACAAATAAAAACAACATTGTATTTTTGTATCAAAATATTTTCTTCCTGGAAAACAAATGAAGGCACGTGCTCACATCAGACAGGACCAACTAATTTTCACCAATAATATCAGGACTTCCATCCATCAATCATTTCGCAACTTTATCTCTAACCTAGAAAAGTTGGTAAGTTTATCTTTGCAACCATCCAATCAAATTCCTCCCAATGTAACATCCCGCCTGTTTCACTCAGATACTCTGGAGATGCTGTTTCATCTCCACTTGAAGTGAAATGTGGCAAATCTAAAGCCATAATATTGACAGAGTAACATACACATATAAGTACACTGTACATTGTGGTTGTTGGTCAGTACACCGGTCAAACTGTTCCATCAACGCTCTGAAAGGCCCATGAATAATGTAAAAGGAGATCAAAGAAGAAGAGAAGAGATAACGTGAAAGCTTAATACACATTGAGATCAACAGTAAATCATGTTTTGTGTCCCCTGTATTCTGAGGCCTGTTCCAAAAAGCGAGTTCACCAAATGTGCCAAGCTTATTTAGGTTAGTGTGACTCATTTTCAGTTGATTCGGTCCCATAAAGGTAATTCAACATGGATCAAGCTCAGTTACTATGGAAACTTATGCTGGGGAACTAACGTGGATGGAGGCAGGTTAACTGTCAGGCCTGAGTTGTTGCTTAACCATAGTTCCTGTAACACTGATATGATGGGAAAGTAATGACTTTACCTCTGACTTCCTGGCCATAATATTTGACTTTATTAACCAATATAGGTGAAAATAATAGTGTTTATTAATACATAATAAATTAAATAAATGATACAATAATAAAGTTAATACCTACACGTGATTAATTATTTGGCATGTGAAATCCAAACGTTTAGGCTTATGCTACATAAAATAAGTCTCAGTCTACACCAAAAGATTGACTATAGCTACAGTACAATTGCAAAAATGTATATTGAGCAGAAATGCATCTATGCAATTTGTTTAGCAAAGGAAAATGATCTCAGCATGACCAATAGCTCTTGTTATTTATGTGTTTTAGGTATTTTCCTGCCACTCTTGCATTTCACATTTGTTAACATGAAGGTGTTTTGGTTTTGTGTTTCCTTTTTTTCATGTATATTTAGCAACATTTGCTATCTGAGGTTGGACCTTTGTGAACTCATCACACAATTACCCTTTCTGTAAGAACTGTCACTTGAGTTACTATATTAGGTATTTTTAACTTTTTAACTTCAATTTTGTGACTGTTTTATCTGAAATCTCCACGCAGCAAATAGGGTATATTTTTAGATACATTGTCATGCACCAATTTGTTAGTCCAGATTACATTTTTACCTGACAGTGGCACTCATAAAAGGTCAGGGGTCACCAAGTATCATCACCTAGGTGCCATAAATATGTATATTCAAAATTGTATGGCAATCTGGCCAGTGTCTGTCCATTCACTCTGGACGGTGAATGGACAGACAGTTAGTGTGCACAAATGATCCCGGAGTTCAAATGCTAATCCGTGTTACAGGGATGTGTTCAGCTGAAGGCATATAAATGTATTTATGAACAATTACTTTTTAATCTACCATGTTTTATGTTGTCTTATGAAAAGCAGCCACAGATGAGAGAATCTGACACGTTATGCTTTAGATCAGGATAGATCTTATTAATGAAGTAAACAAGACTAAAACTATGAGCAAGAATTCAAAGCCAACTTTCGATACTTGATCCTTGTAAATACAGCCTGCACTCAAAAAGTGTTCAGATCCAATTCCGTGCCCTATTTGACACCAGAAGCATATAGTAAGTGGCCTTATACACAACCAGACCACATGATGAAGGCACAGTTCTCACTATAAGATTTGGAACATTATTACATCTTAAAACAACTACTCAATAATAAATACAGGCTAGTCAAGTAGTTAATGTTTCCCAAATGCCATCAACATCTATTAAAACTAATGATTTTCGACATGTCTTGTACCATATTCAACAATAATTGTTGTGGATAGTTACGGAGACATTTGGAAAAGTGCTGCCATGTGTGTCCAGGTGGAATATCAGAAGCAGCATAAAGAGACAAATGCCTTCATCCAGGCAGAAACAAATCCTGTACATTTGTAAACAACTGATATAACCATCAAAGATCAATTCAATTTCTTTTTGAAATAACATCTCTCTCAAGATAATTATACAACACCACAATAAGCTTTGTTATAAGCTCTTACATTATAATGGAAAATCCCAAATTCTGTGTTTTAGGTATTTTGCTGCATTGATAACTGTACTTGAACCGATGCCTGGTTGGCAAATTAAACTATTTCTGTCGCCTCGCACTTTGATGCTTAATTGTGACCCATTACAACTCTCATGTTCTGCATCCATGAAATAGCTGTTTATTGATTACACTTAACCTGTAAATGAACCTAGACTAGTCTCCAAGCTGGTTGATCTGGGTCCTAAACCTGAATCCTCAACTGGAGAACACTGAAGAGTTTGAAAACCTGCAACTGCAGTGTTTGAACTCCAAACATCTCAAGGAGATTCCTGTCAAATGGATAGGTTGAGTTTAATGTGTTGTCCATTTGAAGATAAAAACCACTTCAGAGCACACATCAACCTCTGATTCTGAAAAGTGAAGCCAACTCTAAAGTGTATTAAACTTGCATTCTCTCTGCTGGCCATCAGGGGGTGACTGCCCCTGAAAGAAGTCTGATTGCATGGAAGTCTATGAGGAAATTACCCTACTTCTCACTTGATTGGTCTCAATATCTAGTTTCAAGTCTACTTCAATCCAGCATGATGTTCATTTAGTAAATTATGGTCCATTTAGAGTCAACAAGAGCAGAAAGCAGGGGATGCTTTAGGGCGGGGCTACTTTGTGATTGACAGGTTGCTACCACGCTATCAATGCAGTTAGTTACTAAGATATCTTTAACATGTGTAAAGTTGACCTTGAATAATGAAGCTAACTTTGTTAACAGCTTCACACCAGAATCCAGATGGATCCAGATCCAGTAAGGTTTCTGCTTGGGGTGACACTCTGCCGCTTGTGTCCGGCCGATCCACCTGTCGCTCCTCCACAGTCCAAATATGGTCACTTCTGTCCACTGTTGGCAAAAATTCCAAGATGGCGACAGCCAAAAGGCTGAACGTAGTCCATAAACCAATGGGTGATGTCATGATGACCAATCCACTTCTAGTCTATGTTTCAGAATATAGCATTTTAAAACATAAATAATATTAGGCGAGGAAGCAGGAAATAGCACCCCAATGGGAAGAGTTTTGCTCTTCCTCAAAAATGATTCACCCCCCGAATAAAATCTAACATTTTTTTTAGTGGGCCTTGCAGATTATCAAAGCAGGAGAGGTTATCTAAGGTATCCAGTGTTCAAGAAATGAATGTCCCGTTCATTTTGTGCACAGACAATGGTGGGAGACTGGCAACTGGATCCCTTCCAAGCCTTGGACGGACTTGAAACTCTCATGAATCATCAGTACAAAAGATGAGCTACTATGTTAGAAAGTATCCTTGAAAAAAGTCAAAGGTAAGCCAGTGTTCACAAAAACCTAAGGAAGAATTTCTGTAAAGCCCCTTTAGCAATCGTCAAAACCCCACTAAAACCCATTCAGATCTGGCTTTTGTCACCCAATAATAAAGATAATCCTAATATGTGGGCCAATCTGATAATGTTCCTTGTTCTGTGCCATGATCTGAACTATCAAACGACCAAATTGACCTTTTCTGATGTTAAAATTAGATCTAAGTACAACTTATACAAAAAAATGTGGATACACAGTTTGATTGCAAAGAATGCAATCATGGCTCTGATGATGTCAACAAAAAGATTCAGTATATCTGGACCTTGAACTATAGAGAGGTTGTCATCAGTGAGATGCACAGGCAGGCAGGGTTTTGTGCCATGAATCGCAAAAGTAATAGCAGGGGAAATGTTCTCCCAATATGGAAAGCTCTCGTTAACTCAGAGTGCATAATTAGCCATTAGCTCCAACCAACTGGTCAGATCCTTGGATTTTATATGGTGAGAAAAAAAGGCTTATTTTAAGCTAAGACAGGTCACACTGTGATGGCTGTTTATTGAATTGTGCGAACATTTGTCAGGCTCTGTGATCAATGCTTTGGTGATCAGTCTGACATGCTTTAGCATTTCAAGGAGTGACACGGTGACAGCAGTTGTAATCGATATCTTTGGAAGGAAAATGTAGTTTTTGCACTAATGCAACACATTTGGCATATATCTGGTACAGGATTCCCCTACATGCTAATGTTACAAATAGGCTATAATATCCAGAATGAGATATGTGCCTCTGCTCTAAATTGTGCAGCAGTCAAATGACAGTAATTTGATATATGCTAAAGGTGCCTATAAAAAAATGCGTGTGTGTGATACAATTCCTTTCTCGCTACATGAGGAGCTAAATTTGTGTAGCCCTTGTTAGCGTTGTCACTGCTCGTAGCTGCTGTTTTTACTGGAATTCCACGTGTCATATTATAGTAGCTAGGTAACATAAATCTATCAGGGTGCAGCATGTGGTGAGTGCAGCGCACAAATTCAGTGTTAAAAAAGTATTACCAGTTTCCAGCAAGTAGCTTTAGTTGTAAATGTGCATATGCATTATAAGCCATCATGACATTGTGGCAGTGGATTTTCTACCTCTCCTGCTCTGCATGCATCCTTGGTTGTTTGTAAATGGGAAACGTGTCTACTACAGACTTAAAGTCGAGCTGAAATGGAAATTCAAGAGTATCCAGCTTTGGTTATGGGACATATTTCGATTGAAACAGGCAGGCTGGACAGAATATTGTTAAAAGTTGTAGATTGATTGATGGATGATGTCATATTATTGGTTGAAATTGACTGGTACCAAAGACTATCTATAATAAGTGGACGTAGTCATGGTGATCTCACCTATTGGTTTTGAAGCCTTGAGTTCACATTTTGGCCATCGCAACCAGTGAAGGAAGTGCCCGGATTGTGACTGAGAAGGAGTGACGAGTGGATCTGAGGAACTCAAGCAGCAGAGCGATACCCCGAGCAGCAACATTACTGGATTTGGATCCATCTGGATTCTGCTGAGAGGCTGTTAACAAAGTTAGCTCATAATTCATGGTCAACTTTACAGTTTGTCAAAGTGTTAAAGTAATCTTAGTAGCTAGTTGCATTGGTAGTGACGCTGTGATAGAGGCCTATCAATCACAAAGTAGCCCCGCCCTAAAGCAGGCCTATTCAACTGGTGGCTCGTCTAAATGGCTGGTTTACCTGTTCAGGATAATAAGGTGATGGGGAAACGGTCACACCCGCAATTTACAGAAAAGGCCTTTGTGAACTGGGTCAACATGGTTTGTCTTTTTTTAAAAGTTGGTCCCCAGAAAAAAAGTTTGGGAAACCATCAGGGTGAAAGTGAGAAATATACACAAATCTATTATATAGTAATTAATTCCCAGCATGTCAGGCACAGTAATCTCAGTCAGCATCTCTACCTCTCCTCTTACACGTACACACACATATGCAGGAGTGACAGTGAGTTGCTATGGTTACTCATGTGCACGCTCTGTCTCTGTCGCTCAGAAACTTTCTGGAAATAAACCATTATTGATGCTAGTTGTTTTTCATAGCAGCCTCAATCTAACTGATCAACACTAGTGCAGGTGGCTGTGTAATCCAATCATTGAGGAGGTCTAGAATGGCTGGACTTTTATTTTAAATATATATTATTTAAATTATTATCCTTCATATATGGTCCCCCTTTTTAAAACATAACCAGGCAAACAAAGAAATGAGAAAAATGATACAAAAAGGTGTTAATTCATGAGACCCTTACCCACCCTTACCACACCCTAAAGCATACTCTTTATGGTCAATTTGACTCTAAATGGACCATAATTTACTAACATCATGCTAATACTATCACGCTGTATTGAAGAAGACTTGAGACTGAGACCATAATCTCATGTTTGCAATGTTCACTGAGATAAAAAATCAAGAGTCGTTTTCTCTTGACCTCCTTGTAATCAGACTTCTTCTTGCAACCAAGAGTCGTCCCCGATGGTCAGTAGAGAGAATGCTAGTTTAGGGTACTACCTCTGGTTGGACCTTACTGCCGAACCCTGCTGTAGGCTTCAAACTTCTCACAATGATGAAACTGGTGCGATATGGAACCAGGTCACGAATAGTGAAGCGCAGGTCCTGATTCACACAACGGTCATGAAGATGCTGAGAAATGATTGTGTGAGAAGGATGTGAGAGTAAATGTATGGAGATCTGGGAGCTGCTGAATGAGTTTGCTTTAATTGTAATTCTGCTCTGTTTGCGTGTGCACACTATCATGAACACTTCATCAGCCGCACCAATACCCCCAATACGTGTGTGTGTGTTCACGTACACACAAACAGGCACACACACATACACAGCTACACACACAGCTACACATCTTCACTGAAGACCAACATTCACAGTGCACATTTACAGCAATACACAATACACAGTCCTCACAAAGTACACACACACACACACACACACACACACACAGTTCCAATAAAAGACACACACCCTCTTCCACAGCACACACACTCACACAGACACACACGGCATTCATTTCCCTTTCATTCAGCACAGGCACATATTGTGCAGCTGTAACACACACACACACACACACACACCATTTGCAGAGCTTGCTCCTAGCTCTCCCGCACACACCCCTCCCCCTCTATCTCTGTCAGACACACACACACACACACACACAGACACACACACAGACACACAGACACACACACACACACACACAGACACACACACAGACACACACACACACACACACAGACACACACACACACACGCACCTAACACAACACACACAAGTACACGCGCATTCCCTCCTACGCAGGCGCGCTCTCACACACACACACAGCCTCTCTTTCCTTTCACACACACACACACACACACACACACACACACACGCACAAACAGCCTCTCTTTCCTTTCACACACACACATACACACACACACACACACACACTCACACATGCGCACACACACACACACATCTCTCTTGTACACCCTTCCCCCACTCTCTCTCACACACATCCACACGTACATGTCCTCTCTCTCTCTCTTCCTTGCTCGCTCATTCACTCACACACACAACACACACACACACACACACACACACACATTCCCTCTATTGCTCTGCTTCTCTCACTCACACTTACACACACACACACTCACACACAGGAACAAACACACACAGGAACACACACACACCGGCGCAAACATTCACACACACACACACACACACACAACACACACACACACACACACACACACATTCTGTCTCCTGCTCATTTTCTATCCCCCTCCCTCTCTCTGTCCCCCTGTCTGTCTGTGTGTCTGTCTGTCTGTCTCTCTCTCTCTCACACACACACACACACACACACACACACACACACACACTTTCCTGCCCTCTCTCCCCTTCTCTTTTTTCATCCCTCTGTCTCTCTCAGACACACATACACCCACATGCACACCAATGTGAAAGCACACACAGACACATGCGCACAAGCACACTCGCAGACACACAAACACACACCCATTTTCTCTTAGTCTCTCTCACCCTGCAACACACACACACACACACACACACACACACACACATTTTCTCTCTTGCTCGGCGAACACTCTCTCTCTCTCTCTTTCCCTGACACACACACACACACACACACCTCCCTCCTCTTCCACAGGCATCCTGGCTGCCACTCCTTCCCTAACAACCACACACACACACACTCAACGAAAAGATGCAAGCACACACACATATACATAAACACATATAAACAAACACACACAGACACAAACACACACCCTTCTAAACACACACTCCACCCCTTTCACTCAAACACACATCCTGTCTTTTCTTACAGTTACACGTAAACACACACACAGACACAACCTCACTGCTAATACTCAAACCCAAAATGTCAAATAAAACTATTTCCTCGCATCACTTTTGTTTTGCACCAAAAAACACAAAAAATCCAATCCAAACACACTGCTCACAGTTGTGAGCCAATCTGTTTTAAAGTCATGCACACTAAAGAGACAACGAAATTATAGCCAAGATCAATTTATTTCAACCCACTCAGGAATGGAATCAAAGATAAATATGTCTTTACACCAAGAAAGTTTCAGGGAAACATTAGACACATTTTGCACATTTCATATTCACAATGCATTCACCAATGCTCTCTCCATAATGTAAAATATATTTTATATTTTTGATAATAATAAGTATTTCTTAAATAAAAACAATAGGTTAGAGAAAACATGTTTTTGCTGGTTGCCATATTGTCCCTTTATTCTAATTGTAATATAATTAAAATCCAGTGCTGGTCTATGCATGTGTTGCCTAATCTATAACTTGTCATTCGCGTTTACATGTTGGTCTTTTGTTTAAAGGTACAGTGCAAAGGATAAGATAATCCTTCATGAGTCCCACAGCGAGGACATTTACAGGATTACAGCAGCAAAGAGGACAGTAACAAGAGGAGGTTTTGGGTTCACAGCAAACTGAAAAAATATGTAGTCCATCAGACCTAAAGTGACAATCATTTTACTGCGAGTCTAAAACTGCGATGCACGGCACAAGAAAGAAGCATGTTCCAGGCGCGCCATAAAATAGGAAAACAATGTTTTTGTGGCGATACATTTCTAGTGATGAGTTTCGGAGTGATCGCTATGACGACACATGACAGTCGAGAAGGTCTAGATAGTGAGCGAACCAATCGTGACAGATTATGAACAAAGTTTAGATCGCTGCACACACACACATGGGAATTTTGCAACAAAAATGCCAAAGATGTAATTTAAATGTAGTTTTAGGTTCTTGAATATTTTTTTCTGTATTTTTAAGTGTTCTCTGATAATACATATTGGACTAATTTTTAAATATGTCAACTTGGGCTCTGGAAATGTGTGTTCTAAAAAGAAGCTGGTTGAAGGAATGAAAGAGTGAAGCTGTGTTCACACGGTCCAACAATCCACCACCACTGGACAACTTTGGATAAAACATATTTTGATGTAAAGTATCAGAAAGTCACAAGCAGCTCCTGCTGTGTTTGACATGATAAATGACACGTTAGCAGCAGAGAACAGCGTACAAGCTAGTTGGAATTTTAACAGCTGCATGTAAACAGGAATATTAGTGGAATATTAATTTTCATCAACCATGTAAATATAGATTTTTTTCATTATAAAAAACTGGGCTATTTTTTTAACAGAGACAGTGTTGCAGACTCGATGTCTGAAAGGGCCTTTCCTTGAAAAGCTCAAGACAAGTTAGTTTTTTTTTCCTAAATCAGATTGAATTTGAGACACCAAGGAGACGTTTGGACTGCAGTGATGTTGGGAGAAACTAAACAAATTTGTCAGCCCAAAGATTAAATCTAGCTTTGGTGTCTGGTGTCCCGTGTCAACATTTTATCGAGGGACAGAAGTACATCCAGCAGATAAAAGCTGCATCCGCAGGATGGGGATTATTACTCCTTGACCATTAACTCCTAAATCAAACTGCAAAAGAGAAAAATTAATAAGTACAAGCAAACATTGTGTTGACCATCGGGGATGAAATGGGGTAAATTATACATGTTTTATGACAAAGCTGTTCAATCAGCCTTTCCAATGTGAAAATCCCACCATCAACTCTAAAGAGTGTGGCGGCTTCCTACAGTATGATCGCTGCTTAGACAGATGTGATGGGAACCTAATCCTCTCTTTGTGCTACAAGTCTATTGTCCACAGCGAGCTCTCTGTGCACCAGAGGTCAAAAGAGAGGTCAGCTAGCAGTGTACGGAGTGGAATGAACTACACTCGTACAGACACGCAGTTAAAAGTGTAAAAGAATTAGTCAGGAAAAGACTCAATCAATAGCACAAACAAAAACACAGCGCTGTACGTCGTGTATTCTCTAGGAAAAGGACAGATTAAAGTAATAAAGACAATAAGGTCAAAGAGTGAAGACGGAAAGACAATTGTACTGGTCCAATAGAGAGGCTAAGTCCCGCCCCCTCTGGTGGACCACCATGGGACCTTATTTTACAAAATATATGTATGGTAAGAGACAAAATGTTTTTATCTCGTTTGCATTGTACCATAAATATGTCTAATTTTGCTGTATAACTGTTGAAGTATCAGACTGTTAAAATGCTAATTTGCTAGCTAGCAAGCCAAGCTAACAGCCACGTTGGTGACATACAGAGATGTAGTTCACTCAGTGGTTTGATTACCGTACTTTCTTTCTGGAAATAAGGTGCCGTGGGGAACACCGGACAGGGTAGGACTCCGCCTCTCTAGTCTTGGTGAAATACAAGTACAGCAGGATTCTTCCTTTCACCTTCCAAATGTGAAGACAGAGAATAAGATGTTAACATCCCACACTGAAATGCTGCCATATAATATTACTATGTACTTCCTGCTTTTAGATGTTATCTCAAACTCAAGCAACTTCCTTTTTGGTCAAATTTGGCCAAACTCCTCGAGTCTTCCTGGTCTGAAGCCAACCAGACTCCAAACAGGGAACGGAGCTGGAAAGTCATTTTGGAACAAAAAGGAAAGTTTTATAAGATTAATGCGCTGTGTAGTCCAGCATGTAGCTCATCATCAGGGCAGATGGAAAAAGAATCCATATCCAGGACCGTGAATACCATACATGTAATACTGCATTTACAGTACATCACATTATAAGTGCTGCGCTCTAAATCATCATTTACGATGTATTTGTGCTGTGTGGTCTATTTTTATTCTTCCTTTTTCTTCGGGTTTTCATTTAATCAAACGTCCGAATGCTTTCACGTTGCCTTCCAGTAACAACATTTATTTTTCAGGACCCTGAAAACAGTTTAGAGTAACCTGCATCCCTCAGATCTCACAGGTGTGTTTATACTCCCAGTGCTTCTACCGACAGTTTATCAACCCACATGTACTAAATAAAGCATGTGACAAGGCATCCTAAAAATGTAAACACACTAAACATTTCCTTGCTTTTCATGCAAACACCTCCACTGAAGCACCATTAAACACAATCGTAGTCTATGGCTGATGCTAATGTAATTGGTAGAGCAGCCAAAGTTAGACCGACCATCACAATTGAATCGACTACAAGTTAACTCATCAACTATAAGTTGCTTCAACTGCCCAATGGATGGATAATGGATACATTTTCAGCTGACCGATTTCAGACCCAGTCAAAATGGGGTGTGTGTTCATATTGGCCACAGTGACGAGAACATTATTTCTGTGCCGCTCTTGCAGGGCCTCAGTGGTCCAAACCACGTGGCATGAATTCAGATGTCTGGATGATGATGATTATGTGCAGTTTGTATGTGTAAAGGTGTCTATAGTGAATATAAATCCTACACACTCATACATATTATATATATATATATATTCTTAGAATATTTCAATTTGCTCCTATACTACATGTGAACATAACATTTATCTGTCCAGCCTTGTTGTCCTCGTCCCTAACTGCTACTGTGCTGATAAAATAAAGCTAATTCTGATTATTTTATATATATATTTTTTTTTTCATTTCCCTCTATGAATTCAAGTAACAATGCACGTTTCTAGTTATTTTAAACAAATAAAATCTGAAATAAAATCAATAAATAAATGAAAGCAGACTAAGATATTCATGAAAACATGCTTTTATCACTTACGTGTGCAGATTTCCACTCTTATGTGCCCATTTGCATGTCCACCAGTTGGAATATTGATGCTGCAGCACCACACTTGTTGCTTCCTCAACACTGTGACATGATTTCATTGCTAATAAAGTGGCCTCAAAACGTAACAAAATTATGAGAACAAAAGGATAATTTGACATAAGCGTTACTGAGGAAAATCAAGAAAGAAAGAAGGAATGCATCATAAACACTAGAGGGAGCTGTAACACGTGTTTTCCCCTTCATACACTGAACATCCCCAGATAATAACCCTATGTGGAATGATTTACAGCCACAGTAGCCAAAGGAGAATTCCATTCTCCCTTTTATGTGAAAGCGGCCGTGCTGACTGCTTCCTCTGTCGGCTGCAGTGGATCCCGGCAGTACATCTGAAATAATAACTTTAGAACTTTTATCAAAGGAGTTCATGTATGAACGTGAGAAAACCACATTTACTTTTCATGCTTTCTGAGTTGCCAAAAGTATCAAAATATAACAGAAACAAGATGCGCTGTTAGATCCCAACTCACAAGGTAAACAATAAATATAAAGATGTATGAGATTCCGATATGCCTAAAATAAACCTGTTTCAACAGATGTTGTTATTGGCTCTGATAAACACGGTTATTGTCTCATGCTCCCTGTGTTCATGCTCTAAAAATAACCCGAGCCGCTTGTTTCCCGCTGTCAGCAGGGATCTGTGTCTCTGGCTGGCTGAACACCTTGCTTCCTTCCCTCAAACGCTTCCTCATTCGCCCTCACCGCTGCACACACATCTCATCTCCTGGCGCTCCTCGTGCTCCGGGCTCGCATGGTCCTCACGCGCTCCTTGGCCGTCACCGAGGGCAGGGCCTGCAACGTGGTGATGGCCGTCTTGGTCCAGTAGTCCACCTCTTTAAAGATGCGGTACACCCAAAGCTTCAACTCGAACAGAAGGGTCGGACCGTCTAACTGCCAACAACAAGGGGAGAAAATCAAAAAGCTCTGCCCGCCGCTCTTTCCCCATCATCATGACACCTTTGTCGGCAGCAGCACCTACCTCTAACCCCTCCGAGCTGGGAGTCAGGACCGCCGCACCATCGGCAGTTTTCAGGAGCTCTCCAGTGTTGATCAAGAGAAGTGACAGCCTGTCCTTCACCATCTTCCTCTGGGTCTCATAATCACCCTTCTTCCCATCGCCCAGCTCCTCTTCTTCTTTGGCGATGGCACGCTCCAGCAAGCTGCGGCACTGCAGCAGGGCGGAGTGGAGACGCCAGAGCTTGTCCCTGGTGTCCAGCTGGGAGGAAGGAGGAGGTACGGACACCAGACGACTTTCGGTCCCTGTGACGTCTGCCGTGAAGCTCTCCTTCTTCCTCTTGAGGGGGAAAGAGAGAGGGTGGTAATAAAGAACAGAAGGGAGATTTGGGGAACAGGAAAGGAAGAAGAGGAGGAGTTGGAAAGCAAAGTGCATAAGTGGAAGATTAAAAATGCGTCACTTTTGACTGCAGCTTCAAACTCTCCTGAAGATGATTGTCTATGAGGCAACAGGGATTTCCTCCTAATGCAAAAGGAATTTGTTCAGGCTCATTCATATCGCTCCAAAGACTAAATATACTGAAGACAGGAAAAATGTTTTTTTTTACTGTTCAGCCTGATTCCCATATGCTTTTATTTATAAGTCAACAAGTAAAGGTTCCTCCATGTAAAAGTCAACATCTCAAACACAAAATCATTTGGGAAATACTGCTATTCACTACAAGTCACGTTTGGGAGATATATTAGCTTAGCTTAGCATAAAGAAGGAAAACACTGGGAGACAGCTACCCTGACTGACCATGAATTGTTTTTTTTTTTGTTGTTTTTTTTTTACATTTTGGCTTGAACAAATTAGATATGACCTTTTAAATGTGAGCTTTGATGAGCTTAACAGATGCCAGCCAAGCTAGCCGTTTCCAGGCTTTATGCTAAGCTAAGCTAAGCTAATCGGATGTTTAACACAAAACTAAATTATACGACAAACTGTTACTTTCTTGACTTGAAAAAATATTTTTTATAATGACAAGCATCATATGTGTTCTTCATGGTAGAATTCAAACGTGATAAAAAAAAATATTTGACTACCTTAGATATATTTTTTTTAATTAGCTCCCAATGAGAACATTGGTGGGACTTAGCCTCTCTATTTCCCAAAATACTGAGCTATTCCTTTCACATGAATATAAAATCCATGCCGTTCATCTATTGCTAAACTATGTATCACAAAGACGGTGGCTGTATTCAGAGCTACAGTATGATCTGTCTGACGGCCTCTTCACATGCCTGATTGCAGCTGGCATCAGCTTTTCGTACTTGAGTGAGTTGTGAAGTGGAGAGGCCTCCTTGTGACGTTGCACTGAGGCGTTAACATTGAACCCTGCGTGACATGGCGGCCTAATGTGACCTGTACGCTCTGAGAGTCAGGAGGGGAGTTAATGTACGCTTCTCAGACTGCACAGGGAAGGTGATTCAGGCAGTTATGCAATGCTGCAGCCACAGGCAATATTCTCATGGATCATTGTGATGAAATCACAGGTGCTGAAAACAATTTCAGAGATATCAAACGGATGTTGCATGCAACGGTTTTGTCACCAAATGATTGGGCAAGAGACAGAAAAGTAAAATCTGCATTGGATCTATGTGCTAAAGGCTGACCAATTCCAGAAAATGATTCCTCCCAGCCAAAGACACGCATAAAAAATGTAAGAAGACAAAGGATAGAGGGAAAAAAGGAGAATAAAATCTTGGGAGTAAAATGGATGGAGTAAATATGTCAGGCTGGCCGCTCCCTTGCTTCCAGCTGAACACTTGAAAGGAAGGATGAGGCAGCGAACTGGCAGGAAACCAAGACATTTTAATAGCCGTAGCTCTCACACCTTTGGCCAGTGGAAAGGAGACGAGGCTCGGAGGCTCGGAGGCTTGAAGGCTTGGAGGCCAGGCATCGAGGAGTTTGTGCCACAAAAACACCCACCTCTGTCATTCCAACTGAGATCCCCTCCTCGGCTCTGCATTCCTACCCCTACTGTCCTACAAATCATCTCTTTCTGTTTCACACACACGTGCATAGACACATTCCCTCCCTCCCTCTTATCTTACTTTTGCACGCATCCCTTTCATTGCTCTGTGTCCATGCACTTCTTCTAACACACAGTCACATGCATGCAAGGATGACACCCATGATGCACACACACACACGAAAATCTATTAATGTTTCATTTGACCTTGGCCTAGTTCTCACTCTGAAACCCACTGCAACCTGCCAGTACCACACACACACACACACACACACACACACCCACACACACACACCACACACACACACACACACACACACACACACGTTCGTCTTTTCATGATTTTTGGGGACACTACATTGACATACATTCATTTCCTGGAGACCAACCCTAACCTTAACCTTTGCCTCCACCTAAGTTCACTCTGAAATGTAATGGTTTACGTTAAGGGGGCATGCAGGCGCGAGGTCCCGCAAAGTGTTATCAGATGTCCCCTTGTGAAAGGTAAAACACACGCCTGCTCGCGCACACGCGCGTGCGCACTAATGTGCTGGCAGGTAGCAGCAAGTGGAAACTTCCAGCTACTCACATAAAGTTCCAGTAAGATGGAGACCTCGTAGCGCAGCTGCTCCGCGATAGCGGTGGCCCGGGACACCGTAGTCCTGCTCAGATCCGAGCCGGTCACACCTCGAGTCCGCCTGGCTGCCATCAGACCTCCAGCTGGGTTTGGGACACAACGAGCCGCACTGGTGGCAGGAGAGCAACAAGACCGCTATTGTACGCCCGCCTCATCCCGACAACACCGGATTCCCGGTCATGGTTCACGTCGGCGCTGCCCTTCCGTCCCCCCTTAATTAGAGCCGCTCCTCTTCTTGTCTCGTGGGTTTCGGTAACACGAGTTTCCCGGTTCGTCCGCTCACTCTTCGGTACTTCGGTTACAGACGGAGTTAGCAGCCAACTCTCCGCCCGGGAACCCGATGCCAACAGGCTGGAGGAATTTAACGGGACGAGCGGGGGCGGAGGGGAGTGGAGGGGGGGGGGGGGGGGATGAGAGGAAAGGAGAGGGGAGGAGAGGAGGAAAGGAAATGAAAGGGGAGGAGAGGAAAGGAGAGGAGAGGAGGGAGGAGCTCATCAACTTATTCATGAGGAGCTTATCTGACTTACTGGTAGTGACTTGTCTGCATTTAAGGACTATTTCAAGAGAAAAGTATCTATAGCACTTTAGTAGACCCATACTGGAATATGCTCAACTACCACAGGCCTACTACAGTTTGGAGGTACTTCTTTTTTTCACGTTTGTTATTGATGGCACTTTTAACACCGTCCTCCCATCTCTAATAGCACAACATTTAAAACAAGCCATTTCAAATAAAATAAGTACAAAAAAGGCTTTTCGGCTCAACAAATGTGTACATCTACATCATCTGTTCTATTACTAACCACATTACCAAACTGTACTGAAAATTCCTCCAACCCTGTAATAGAGAAATTAGTATACCATTCACCTATAACAGAAAATGTTCAGTTTATGGAGTGTGCCGTTCACAGACACTTCCGTCAATAATAAATTGCACTAAATTCTATCAGTATCTATCAGTTTACAAATCAGCTCAATCACTTACAAGAGGAGAACTGGACAGGCAAGTGGGAGGGCATCGACCCAGCAGCAGGGACAGGAGGAGCACTGCCAGAGCCCTACAAATGACCTTCCGCAGGTTACTGGTACTGACCAAACTGTCAAAAACAGATTCCATGAGGGTGGCGGCCTGATGTCCTCCATCGGGACCTGTGTGGGCCCTGGGTTTCTCTTGGTACGGTGGGCCCTGGGGTCCTCCTGGTCCGGTGGGCCCTGGGTTTCTCTTGGTGCAGTAAAGATTTTCAGCTTGAATAATTCCAATTAACTGCCTGTTGAGCAACTTCAACACTAAAGTGGTGCCCAGGGCTGAATATGAATGCATGCAGCAATAATAGTATTATAATAACAGTACCAGGGGCCAGTCTGAATGACTGAGTTTGATTAGGGACAGGACGAGATCAGGTTTTATCGCAGATCGATTAAAAAACACGCAATAAGTTAATCGTGGTGAATGACGTTGTGAGACTACCTTAATTAAAAAAGCTTGAAACCACAAGTTCTAATAAATGACCATAATGGGGAGTTTACCAATGTCTTCTCTTCATCAAAATAAATGTCAGTGTTCATGTCAGGACAATACAGCAAAGGCAAGAGGCCTTCAATGGCCTTTAATTTCAAAAAACAAAAGTTATCCTACAAGTAAGTGCATATTAGGGAGCAGCTCATATAGACATTTTGAGAAAAGCAACAGGTGCAAACTGCTGGGTTTGTTTCATGTAGACTGCCAGGAAGTTCTGTTAGTGAGCCAGCATGCCTGATGCCAGAGCGCCACCACAGGCTATTAATACCAGTGTTTGACATGCCAACAAGGATGCTCAACTTGGATTTTGTCATTAAATTCATAATAAACAATTTGACAGTTTATTAATTGATTCCACAAGGTGACAATACTGATGTAGAGCAGGAACAAATGCATGAGTTAGTAATCTGTAGGGAATCCTGGGGACATAAAACAACCAAAAACACAAATGACAAATAATAATGTGCCTCCAATTGCTCTGTCAGTTAGCATTGCGCTAGCTCTGCTGCACTTTAAAACTGTACTCCGTGAAACAGAGGTTTTGGAGTTAAACACGCAGCTGCGCACAAAGTTGAACGTGAATGCTGTGTAACGACTCACACAGGATCAGCTGATTCCTAGTTAAACTCGGGTTATGCTTCAAAACCGGAAGTACTCTGATTTCTAGTTATACCCCAGCAGATGCAGGCTTAACTTAATGGTGGATGCATTTTGTGCTATAATTACCAACAAAAACGGAATGTAAAGTGAACTTGAAAAATAATGTTAAAATATATTATGAAATAGATAGGCTACTGGTCTGGAATCTGAATCTCCTCCTGCCTGTGTAAATACGGAATGCACATAAATATTCCTTGTTATTATTTGTCAATTACAACATTCTGTGCTCTGTTATGTTCACATTATTCAGATACCTTTAAAACAAATATGTTAAACTTGTCAAAACATTTGAAATATCAAACATTTATGGAAACATTAAAGCTCCACATTACAGATGTGATTGGGTTCATTAAACCGACTTAATATCCTAAGTGTTGTCGAGGCTACATGTTAATGTCGAAGATTTTAAACCAGTTTCTGAAAATGTAAACAGTGTTAAATAGAAAAAAAAGTCATTTTAAACAATAATAATAATAAAAAATAAAGCCAGCTGATATGTAAAATTTCATAAAAGTAACTCATAACATCCTTGTAACAAGCTCATAAATCTGGATTTTGGAAAATATGTTTTATTAAAAACACCTAAAAAGGGATTTATT
Organism: Chelidonichthys spinosus; assembly: GCA_029853015.1. Classification (NCBI taxonomy): domain Eukaryota; kingdom Metazoa; phylum Chordata; class Actinopteri; order Perciformes; family Triglidae; genus Chelidonichthys; species Chelidonichthys spinosus. Next base: position 7,394,928 of record CM056824.1, read on the forward strand.
TTACTTTAAATTTCGAGTACACTTCAGAGCCTGTACTTTTTAACTTGAGTAAAGAAGTTGAATCAGTACTTTTACCAGTCTTTTTGAACAAAGGTCTGTACTTTTACTGTTAGCCAGTAATATATTCTACATACATTATAAAAAGAATATATAGATTATACTACACTCATCCCTGTACATAGAAAATATTTTGTGTTTTCGGTACTATGAGTTCATCTGTCGAAGTTTGTGGGCTGGCAATGATTTATGGATGCAATCCCACGCCGGTGCTGCAGGTGTCAGTGCAGGCAGCACAATGTAAACACCTAGCTACGGCTAAATGGCAGCAGCTAACGTTACACCTTAAATTAGTGTTTTAATATATATATATAATCTTTACCTGTTGTATTATTTTATTGAATGTAACCGTTTACTTTGAGATTCTAGCTGAGCATGAACAGTTTCGGCGTGCTTGAAAGATAGACACCAAGCTAACCGAGCTAGCTTAGGCTGATTTTAAAATCATGAACTCTCTGGTTGGCTACGGAGTGTCCTCGGAGTCCGACAGCGACGGAAATGTAGAGGATAATAACGGTGGAGTTGGGTGAGCATTCAGTTAAACACCTGTAGCACAAAACTGTCAGATGATTGTCGATAATATGACTAGCCTACATGGACTGTTAATGCCCCCGTCTCTCTGCACATTTTCTATCTTCAAGTTCTGTTAAGGAGATGAGTGGCGAGGCGCCAGCTGTCAAAACTACCCGCAACTTTCTGCTGGAGTCTGGTTCAACTTCCAGTGACTCTGAACCAGAGGAAGAGGACCCTGAGCCCTCTTCATCACCATCACATCCCCTCAAACCGGTGTCTTCTGCCAGCTGCCAGCCCAGCCTGTCTGCTCCCTCCCCGGGTCCCCTACCCTCCAACAAACTACCTCCACCTTCTCTGCACGCCTGTTTCGACAGCAGTGTGTTCGCCAACCCTTTCAAGGCTCAGGCAGACCAGAAGCTCAGCGCCCTGCAGAAACATGTCCCCCTCACAATGCAGGCCAAACCCTCCCACATAGGAGGCAGAAAGATGTGCGTGTCATACAGGAAAGACGGACGGTGCAGGTTTGGGATCAAATGCAAGTTTGCTCACGACAGTGACCTCCAGACCGACGCCGAGTGTCATCCGACTGCGGGTGAAGAAACACCCGTGTCGGACCAAGCCGAATCCCGTGCAGGTGCAGGATCGCAGAACCTCCACCAGGAGGCAAAAGAGGAAGAGTCGGGAAGGCAGCAATTTAAGAAGAGGAAGGTTGGACTGAGCAACACCTTGATTCCTCCTAAACGAGCTATGAAGCGGTTTGCCACGCAGAGGGACAGAGAACAGATCAATATGTCCTGAATGATGTTTTCTGAGTCATCATCAAAGCAATAGTTTCTCCCAGTGTGTATATGTTGTAGTGTGCACTGTGCATGTAGGACCAGTTAGTGACTCAAGCATACAGGTACATTACATCTGGCAGACAGGTTTGTCCAAAGCAGTTTGCATCTTTATTCCACACAATAAACCATGTTGTGGTTCTTGCTCAAGGAGGTTGTTACATGTGAACAGGAGCAGCTGGGGATCGAACCGCCAGCCTTACTATTGGTTGACCCCATCAAACCAACTCAACTATATGCTTGGGTTTGTGTTATGTGTGTTAATTACTGTCAGTGAATACACTTTTGCATAAATGTTAAGACATTTATTTTCATCTTATTAAAAAAAGAAAGAAAAGAGTTGTTGTGTTTGCTCTACCACACAAACAAAATCACAAATGGTGAGGTGCAGGTTTAGTATCCACATCTGCTCCAAGGTTTCTACATAACTTTGCTTGTGAAATTAAATTACACTTCAAAGGTTATTGGCAAAAACTTGAGTGCAGCAGTTAAATTCAGTGAATGCTTGCTGTTATTTTAGGGGTTCAGGTCACCTTTTGGCTGCCTATAATGGCCAAGGACTTTTGTGAGTATTATATACATTATATACATTATATGGGTCATTATTCCTTCATTATCTACCAACGGCCAAGCTCAACAACAGGTTTCATGACAAAATACCTAAAATCTGCATATGTTGTGACTTTACATGACTGTAAAACATTTTTTTTTTTTCTCCATTTATTTTCAGGTTTGGAAAGTTTGACTTTGTCAATTAACATAGTTTTCCTGTTTTCTTTTTCTTTTAACCTCACCAAATAAAGACTACAGTAGACCTGGACACTAAATGAAATATAAATAGCTGCCTATTCATTTAAACAGAATGAACTCATCCCATACATATTGGGGTCTAATTGTAGCTTCCTAATGTGCATTTTGTCTTATTTTATAATATAAATAGAGCTGATTTATTCCATTAGGAACCTTTACGCCACACACTAGGTGTATGCTGCATATTACTAAGAGGTATGCTATATTATTGCATAATAGCAACAACTTTGCAACATAACCTCATAATTTAACACACTCACATAAAAGGCTAGTTAAGTTTACAGGACTTATGTACAAAGGCAACAACTTACACATACAGACACATACATATCTTTCCCTGATAAAGATATTCTAAAAAGCTACCGAATGTGACAATGAGTGAATAGTACCTAATATATTGGTGATCCTACATTTACCCTCAAAATGCAATATATCAGGTCACCGATGACAATCTGCATATTTTCTCTTTTGTGCGCTCTATCCTTTGTTTTACATGAGGGTCTGCTGCAGATGTCTTTCAGTGCTGTCCGACAGAACGTCCCTGTGTCCCGTCTGCTCCCACACCACATCGTCCTCCCCCATGACTTCAGTCTGCACAAGGGAGCCGGCTGACGGAGAGGGAGACGACAGCACTGGATTGTCCAGAATAAAGTTGTCCCCATTGGTAGAGGCTGGGTCCTGGGACTGGGGCTGGGACGGGGACAAGAGAGGAGAGCTCAGGGTCTGGAGCTGCTGAGAGGTCGCTAAAATGGGAATCTGCTGAATGTGGGTCTGAGACTGGCTGACTGGCTGGAAGGTCATCTGAAGGATTTGTGTCTGTCCCTGGCTCTGTTGCTGGGAGGAGTAGGACTGAAGAGGATGCAGCTGGGGTTGGTGCTGGGTCACCACTGAGCCAGAGTGGAGGGTCAGTTGTTGGATCTGGGGCTGCTGAGGCTGCTGAGCAGCCTGCACAAACTGGACGGGCATCTGGAGCTGGAGATGAGTCTGCTGCTGGTGGTCAGCTGGCGAAGGAGGGTCGATTGGGGACAGGGCAATCGTCACTGGCACCTGCATGGTGTGAAGGCTCTGGTCTTGTCCCAGTAAAACCACCTGGTGACTCACTTGTTGGGTCACATGACCCATCTGGGAGACCTGAGCAACTTGACCCTCATGGCTCAGCTGGTCCACATGCCCGTCCTGCCCCATTTGGCTCACATCCAGGCTGGTGACCTCTGCTTGCATGGGGTTTCCTGGCAGCTCCAGCAGGGAGGCAGGGGTTGTGATGAGGGCACCAGCATTGGCTGCCAGAGCCTCAGCAATTAGCACCTCTGGGTGACTCTTAGCTTTATGGGCCACCACACAGTCCTTCTTCTCAAACTTCTTGCCACAAATGGAGCAGGCAAACTGGTAGGTGGCGTCAGCATCGTGCTTCTTCATGTGCCAGTTGAGAGATGCCTTCTGACGACACGTGAAGCCACAGATTTCACACCTACGGGCAACAATTGGGAGAAAATGCATGAAAACGCATGTTTTTGTAAAATATAAATGCATGAAGGAAGAAAGCATATGAGTGATGACTGAATGGAGAAGTACTAACTGCAGGGGTTTCTCTCCGGTGTGAATCATGCGGTGCACGGCCAGGTTGTGGGAGCTCTTGAAGGCACGAGCACAGAACTCACAGATGTAGTCCCTCTGGTCTAGAACAGTAAGAGTCACATATAGATGCGTTCTTCACAGACTTCCATCATCAATTACAACAAGAAGTGGTCGGCACAGATCAAACCACATGCATGTTTTATGAATATGCTGCAGGTGTACCTGTGTGGTGCTTTGCATGACGCAGAAGCTGCTTCTGCAGTCGAAAAAGCCTCCCACAGGAAGGGTGAGGACAGACGTACTTCTTCTTGAGCAAGTGCTGGTACTTGATATGGTGCTGGTGAGCAGAAGAAAAGAAACATGTTAAAACAGATCAACATTCAGAGGAGGATGGAGGAGCTGGAAGTAGGCATGGGACGAAATTAAAATGCATTTCTAGTCTTTTCGACTGCTCAAGGGCTTGACACCACATTCAGTCTACATTTACCCATTCACACTAAAGATTCACTGATGGCAGAGGAGTTGTGGGTTCAGTATCTTGCCCTAGGACACTTCGGCATGCGGAATGGAGGAGCAGGGAATTGAACCCCAGATCTTCTGATTGGAGGATGACTCACTTATAAATTAATGAAAATGAGCATTTGGACAAGCACCACTTTATAGCCTAAGTGTTAGTGTCAATGGTTTAAAGACCCTATTAAAGTTTAAAAGATGACGTACGTTAGTGTGTTCACAGTTTGGCAACGGAAGTACGGCGGAGAGCAAAAGCTTGTCAAGCAATGAAAGAACATCAACCACCAACGATCAACTAAACAAATTGACTTTCCAGATCTCTGTAGTATTAGTAAGTTGGTAGAATACGTAGCCCACTATTTAGTGGCCACATATCTACATGTATTTGTTGTGTAACGTTACACCAGTGAGACATTACGAACGTCGAGGTCACGAGATGATCAACTCCGTTATCTCTGTCGGACTCCAGGATGGAGACTCAGAGCTTTGACTTTATTGAGTTTAAAAATGGCTGCTACAAGCAGTCCCTTTATAGATGCAGCCGGTGTTTGGGTTTAACCAGTGACCGTGTTAACTGGTGACTCTCAGGTTGCTTGTAGGTACGTCAGCTGTTGAAAACACTAACAGAACTTGTCAGTGTCCTCTTAAAGGCTCTGTGAGTAGAGTTGCAAAATTCTGGGAATTTTCAAAGGTGGAAACTTTCCATGGGAATTTATGGGAATTAATGGGAATAAAGAGGAATAAACTGGGAATTTTTAAAATTGATGGTTGGCTCTTCAAAGGGGACTTAAATATATTTGAGGCAAGTTATTTTGTAGCGTAATCTTGACTAAAACAAACAGATGCCATTCAAATACACTTGAATATCCATGCCATTCCTCAACCACATGCACAGAGCACACTGCTTATTGCACGGCTATTGAGACCACGCCCCCTACTGGCACTGTGCACGCCTCCATCACATGTACAGAAGATCACTAGAAGACTGGACCACAATTTTGAGCCTGAAGCACAAAGACTATTGAAGGCACACATTTGAGCTTCTGGACTAAACAAAGTGAAGTAAGTTTTGATGCTATTATGGGGAAATATATTTATTAAAGCTCTAGTCTACGATTTGAAAGGTTTGAAAAAAGCATCCCCCCCCCACACACACACACCCCTCCCCTCTGTGCTTCTCCGAGCTCGTATCGTTCTCCCCTCGCAGCCTCCCACCTCCCTCTTATTTTACGAAAATGGTTCACCGAAATGTGTTTCTGAAAACATTTTAGGAGAGAAATAAGCTATGCAGTTTCTGAATCTGTCTTTATTTTAGATTGACAACGGTCAGTTTAAAAGATTTTCGAGAGGTTGCGGGCGGCGGCGCTCCGTCTCTCGAAACTCGCAGCTCAGCAACGGCATTGCACGGCTTCTTACATAGACAATGAATGGGAACATTCCATTCCATTTTTGAATGAGTGGGGTTGAACCTAACATTCCTGTTTTTGACTTCACCCTGTTTTCTTATGACTTCTGTTCATATTTATGCTTGGATATAATATATTCCCAGTTAGTTCCCCTAAATTCCCATTAATTCCCATAATTCCCATGGAGAGTTTTCAAATATGGAATATTCCCAAAATTCCCAAACTTAAGTTCCCGTGGAAATTTACTGGAAACTTTCCGGAAATTTACCGGGAATTTTCAGCCCCTTTGCAACCCTATCCGTGAGCAACCATTTACGTAAGTGAATACGAGCAACCAGCAACACATTCGGCTGAAAGTCACCAGTTAACACGGCGACTTGATGAACTGAAACACCTGTAGCTCTGAAACGGTCGTGATCCTGTCTTGATTCTGGAGAAGTTGAGTCTGTTGAATGTTTGGTTGGATATGAACGTTTGGATCGACATTCAAACAATCAGACATTTTGATGTCGGTAACAGATTTAATTCAATGCTCAAAGCTTGTGACTCGTCTGAATGGCTGAGGCAGAACGCCACGTCCGTTGCCAACAAGAACACATATTTTTCATGACATCAGCTGTAAATGGGTCTATAGCAAAGATTTGCTATACTTAAAGTGCAGCAGCTGTAAGAGACGGAGCCTCGGTAGGATGGTGTGGTTGCTGAAACAGACCTGTAGGTAGCGAGGATGAGCCAGGACGGTGCCACATCCTTCCATTTCACAGCGGACATACTGCACTGGCGGCTTCTTCCTGTGTGAGGGAAGCATATCACAACGCAATGTCATAGTGATGAAACAAAGTATTCACATCTGGGAAAAGCAAACAGAAAATGTGTGTTCTCACAAAAACGTGTTATTAACAACCCGGTCAAATGTGAATCATTAAAAATAAATGTGCAAGTATGTAAAACGATGTTTGATAATCATGAAAGAATATTAAAAAGTGTTCCAGTCTCTGAAATGTTGGGAACACATCTGCTCAATGGACAGATCATCAGTCCTCTAACTTCCTGTTAAGCCCCATCATAATTTAAAGGGGGATGAGAGGATCCAAATGTTATTGTACTTGAGTTGGGCGATCATCTCTAAACTTGCATCGTCCTATCACATGCTTATAGATTGCCTATTCCCGGATGCAATCGCTGGGTTCTGACTAGCTGCCCGTCTGTCAGCAGCTCCTCATTGGACAGCGGCTGCTAACCTGCCTTCAACAGGCTGACTGACATTCACTGAACCAAAATTGTGTTCATGTCTTTTAAAGGCTAAACGTCAACAAATATGGATTAAAGCAGAAACAGATAAAATCATGTGAATTGTGGAAGTTATCACATCTATCTTTTTGCGATACTTTTGGACTGAGATAATAACGCTTTGCTCATGGTGTGTCTTTGAGAGTGAGGAATACAAGGTGAACTACTGCACACAATGTTCTTAATAATATTTCAAATATTAACGTTATGAACGAAGCTCCGCAGCATTCAACTTTATTAGTCACGGCCAGGGTGAGGGCGTACGCACCCTTATGTCGGTTTCGCAGGGGGCCGTTTATATGTGGGGCATGCAGCTGTGATTAATGTTATTATAATAATATTAGTAATAAGAATCCGAACGTCTTTTCACATGTTTACAGCAATTATTCTCAAACACGTTAAATTTCTTTAGAAACATATTTTTTAGTTTACCCAGAATTGAAATGGATCTCAGAATCCTCATTGATATCTCACATATCCACATTCGTTGCTCACTATGTCAAACTTCAATCACTACTGTACATTTTATTTTTGGATGATTCAGTCGCAATAAAGTTTGGATTATGATGACCTAAAACAGACGTCAAACTCACCTTCTCTTTGGCAGCCGTGGGGTTTTATCGTCTTTTTTCCGTCGGCCCCTCCTAACACAGAAGGAAAATAACGTCACCCAGAGTGAAGCTGTATTCACTGTGAATAGCAGGCCACATATGGCCTGGTTTACTACGGCAGTATGCACCCAAACCAAACAACCTTGTTGTACATTTAATTACAATGAACAGATCAAAAATGACGTCTAAGTAACGACATAATGACGACGATTAGAAAACTGTCAGAAGTCATGGTTTTTTAAAGCTGGGGTATGTAATGTTGGAAAGCTAGCAAGAGAGCTAGCAAGATTTGAAAATAGCACCTCCTGCCTCCGCTAAGTCCCCCCCCCCCCCCCCTGTTAGTGAGTCCGTCCAAGCTGATTCTTCCGGCCTCAGCAAGACGTGAAGGCTGTGTACTCGCGCTTAAGCTCTGATTATGCTTCTGCGTAGTGATCACGCAAGGGCCACGCAGTTGCTTGGAGACCGTGATGGTTCTGCGTTGGGTTTACGTGACGAAATGCAATTCAATGCCACACCGGTAGAGGGCACTATGTTTTTTGTAAAGACCGACCGACCGAGACTCTTGACGTATATCGTCGTTAGCCTCGTTATAGCGTATTTGTTTACTTTCCGGCTTTAAACATCCACAATTTTTCAGAACTTGGTGTTTTATTTCTTTGTGCAAAAGCGACAAGGTGCAAACAATAAAACGAGGTGCAAACAATAAAAGTAGCATTTTAAAAGTTTAAATGGTGGTGTTTATGAGTAGAAACCGGAAAAGCGGTCTCCAGCGGATGTAGTTAGCGGACCAATCACAGCCGATGCCGCTGCGTTGGTGCTGCGTTGCCTCGACGCGCGTCTAGGACGTAAGGGGGGTCTGCAAGGACGTAAGGGGTAGCATAACTTGGCTTTAGGCGGGGAGGATGGGTGCAGAACTAGACATGAAGGCATCTGACTGTTTTTTTACTCCGACCAATCCGCGCCCTTCGGTGCGAGGGGCACAGATTGGTTGTTTGTTTTCTCAGTCCCACGGCAGCCAATAGCTCTGTTTAATTCCGTTCCTTTTCCTGATGACATAATGTACTGATACCTCTGAAATTAGACGGGCCATTTCACCCAGTATAACAAAAAGTGCTTCTGAACAGGATTACATACCCCATCTTTAAGTCTGTCTGCAAGACGAAACGCAAATAACTTTTGAAATGCTTGTTTACTGCTTTGGGTTCGATCAGAGCTAGGCTATGCTAATGTAGCTGCTACATTAACACTTAAAATACCGTTGAAATATTCAACTTGAGCGATAAAAAAAAAGTGCCTCATTTACGCCTTTTTTGCGCTGATATTGCACTTACTTCCTGGGTCCGTCCGGGTCCTCCACGACTTCTTCCTCTGGCTTTACTTCCTCTTCCAAACTCTCCAAGTTGTCTGAACCTTCTATCTTAATCTCAGCAATTTCCTTTTCTTTCTTCAGTGCCTTCTCTTTCTTCTCCTTCTGCCTCAGAGGCGCTCTGCGCTTTGGTTTAGGGGCATCCCTTAACATTAAAAAAAAAAAACACAGAACTGTCCAGTCATTGAACAAAAATGTAATAAATCTGATGCCTATGACTCATTTTGTCAGACTGATATACACACCGTTCAGCCTTCGGGTCGTAGCTCTGGTCATTTAGGTCATCTGTAAAAGGAAGATCTTCCTCACTGCTAAGACCTTCTTCTTCCTCTGCACCACTGAAAGCAAAACAACAAATCACTCGAAACAGAATCCCCCAATTTCTGTCTCCACAGGGTCATGTCAATGCGCTGTGAGACAAGTGTACCTCCGACTCTGTGGCCGGTAGCTGAGCTCGTTTGGGTCATCTCCAAATGGAGGGTCTTCATCATCCAAGACTGGTTCAGCAACATCCCCGCTGCCCTCCCCTTTCTTTTCACTGAGATGACAAAAAGTGTGAAACACAGCAGCCATCAAAACACCAACATACCACACAACAGTTTACCTGCTACTTGCCTGTTGGCTGTATTGTACGTAATATCCAGTAAATATCACAGTATAAAACTTTTGTGTTTTCTGTTTAAAAGTCCTACTCATCCATATGTTAATAGTTCTGTCTCCAGTCTGAACTGGATCAACAGCTGTTCCTGGTTTGTTAATACGACGTAACGCTTGCTGTTAGGACTCGCCGTCTCTCTGTGGATGAGGTCTCTGACATCATACGGTCGTTGTATGATCCCCATGGGATTTGGGATCATTGCAAAAAATAAGCTCTTTATATAAGTTTGTTATACTTGCCCATTTTGTACAGCAAGATATTCTTCACAAATGAACACCTCTCTTATGATCTTTGAAGCATAAACGCAATCACCAGAAGTACAAAGCTAATATTGGGCTATAAACAAACTACAGCACAGCCATATGAGAGTAAGCATACACAACGAGGCTGTGAAGGCGGACTAGTTGGCCTGATGACAGCTTGCTGTCTAATTTAGCCCCATATTATAAGACACATAAAAAGCTTAAAAACTCACAAGAGTGAGCAAAACATCAACATCTCTTGAGTTAACCCCAGATCTTATTTCAGGCAACCAACCAAAACCGCATTCTAAAATAAACTCATTGATTTAGAGACGGGGAAGTGCTAAAAGGCCGTCTCATTTCTGGGTTACTCTTTCCTGCAGCACTATTATGTTTAACCAGTGGGATGACAACATACTCACATTTCAAAGTTGTCTTCATCTTTTCCCTCTCCTTCCACTGCTGCATGACACACAGAGAAAGACAGACACCACACAGTTGGGAAAGGCAACAAAAGGACTTTAGCCACTTGAACCTTCAATTGTACATACATGTACACATTTGTTCAAATGACTCAAAATAGGAAAAGGCATGAAAATGTCTTTTAACTTTGACTTTTAAAGATTGCCCATACTCCCAGACGCAGTGGTGCGGGATAAGCAGGTTTACACCCAACGTGTTGTTGGTTGCTAGAATCCTGAGACATTAATATTACAAATCAATTCATTATTATACTTCTTAATCTAAGTTATTTGCTTTTATCAGTATTTGTGGCAGTCAAGTCTGAAAATACATGTCTGCAGTGAGGGCCTTTTATACAAAAACTGTGGTGCAAAATACATGAAATTCTTGGCTCATGCCAAAAGCATGAACCTGGTTTATGTGATTTATCGGAAGTAGAAGGGAGGGACAAAGAGAGGACTGCACCCAGATTTGTAACTCAAAAGACAGCACTGATCCCGTTAGTTACACTGAATATCCATAATCACAACCCTTCCATATCAACTTAATAGCTTCAGCGCATCTGTATAATCTGATTTGTGAATTACAAGCCCACACATTGAACCACTGTAGCTCGCTGTCAACAGGTTGCTCACCAGCTGGATTCTCTATTCCAGGTTCGGTCTTACACACAGGCTTGGCAGAGCCGCGGATGGCCCTGCCAGACGGGGGCTTGGCACGAGTCTGGGCTGGGGGGCGTCTGGAGGGGAGAGCTGGATTGAGGGAACAGAAGCATGCCATCAAATGTACTGTATGCCATGCAGCGCAGTGCAGACAACCACACACACAAGCCAGCTGTTTGCAATCCACTAGCACAGTGATACAAATATAGATTTATTCCAACATGTCTCTGATTACCTTGGGGGTCTGTAGCAGGTTTATTGGGGTCCTCTGAGCTGCAAGGATGAAGAAACACTGAGATCTGACATTTCATCAATTCGTCATATTTCTAATATAGCAGTGCATTTTAAAGTATTTGAACTGAATAAAAAAAAAATTGCCAATTTGTAGAGCCAGGTAAGTTTTACTCCACCCTCCCCAGGCAGAGCTGCAGAAAGGGGGACGAGCTGTGCTGAAGGCGTGCTTCTTCTGACAGGGACTGACCCCGCAGACATAAACACACGTTTCAAGACTGGAAAGGCTCATTATAACACCAAATGTGGTTGTCTGTCAGCTATGAGCGTTCGAACGTACTCTGTCCCTTGAAGGCTGTCACCTGCGACCCCCCCTCCAGCCTCGGCAGAACCCGCACAGTCAGAATTTTTCTTCCGCCTCGAGTTGCAAACTTTCCTCCGCTTACTGGCCCCGGCGTCCAGTGCTCGGTTCGTCTTCGTCGCTCTTTGTGTCCTTCAGCCACGCCGGTACTGCCCTCGTCGACCGGTCTCTTAAAACCCGTCCTGAGCTAAGTGTGCTCGATGCTGCTCCGTTAACGTCTGTTGATGAAGCGGAGACGCCGGACCTCGGGCGGCACGCTCCGCGCTCCCTGAGCCCCCTGCGCGGTGTACCGGTCGCACTAGTGGCCGGGGTCTCGTCTGCGGCCTTGTCCTCCGCCGACTCTTCACCTTTATTTTCACCCCCGGTACGGTCGCCCGCCGGTTCCATCACCGCGACGACACTTCAGCCTACTTCTAAGTCAAGCAGGTTTAGTCGCAATTTGCGCAACAACGAACAACATCTGGTTTAAAGACGTTTGTTTTGATGGCAAGCGGCCTTTATCCGACACTGGGACATTTTCTCTCAATGCCTTGGATTCGTCGCAAATTGAATGCATATATTTATTGATTAGGAATTGAAAACTTTTCTTAATTATCTATTCTGCTATAAACCAATATAATTTTAAAGAAGCAGACACTATTTTCGCGTTCTTAAAGCTATAGTAAACCTACTTCTTCGCCCGGGCCTGGTGCACAACCATTTTGTGCGCTTTGTTGCGTCTCCTTTAAGCCAAATATAAACTGAGGTTACATTCAGGAGCGGCACGGCATTTTAGCAGCTGTACAAATCATCTGGATTTCCCTCTGACGTTTGTACACCCAGTCAGTGTAGCTGCATTGTTTATACATCTATGAAGAAAGCAGCAGGCGTGCAAAGCATCGCGTACGCGGCTGTCTGCCGGGGCATCATGGGAACTGTAGTATAAGTTTGATCACACATTGATATTTGTAATACATTTTGGGCTTTTTATCACTTTAGGGTACAGAATAGGCATATAATATCCTGCATATGATTAGACATGTATTTAAATGCAACAAATATTATACATATACCATGTTTTTTTAACCTTTATTTATCCAGGATAGTCTATTGAGATTCAAAATCAATTTAACACACATTATTCCATACAAATATTCAATTTCTGTGCTAAATAGATGAATAAATTTCAAAATTCGACTTAATACTGTATGATTAATGTATTCCTCCTGCATATGTTGAATTCATACTTTAACGGCAAGAAATACTAAATGTGGTATGTTTCCTATAATATCCTGCATTGATGACTGTGGAGCTAACATGGCTGCCGGTGGAAACCTGCTCTGTACAGCTCTGCTGCAGGCAGATCTGATGGGGTGCATTTACCACCAGATGGCAATATTGTCCTAAATGTATAACTTCAATCTGACACTAAAGTTTCTTTAAGTCACTTTAAAATCCTTCTCTGGGCATTGGCCAGTGTGATAAAATAGTAGGTACTATTGATGTGTTTATCAAGGCAGTAGGTTTGAGATAATATTGCCTCTTGTCTGAAAGGTTTTTATTAAACACACTGATCATGAATGCTCTGCTAACGGGGAGAACAAAACCACAAAATTAGGTTCAGATGCCATTAAATACTAGTATAATTATTCATATTTATACCAATAACAATATTTCTTCTTATTCTGCACTGTTATGTGGAGGAGTAACCATGTGTCATGCTTTATGAGTTAGATATTTTCATGACCACTGAGTGAACATTAAGTATTTCACTATTCTCTGATTATTACCGAATCACATGCTTTTTATAACAAGTCATGAATGGTTAACACCACAGTTTATTGGGTGAAATAGCAAGTTGATCTTTGCACACATCAGCAGAGAAGCTAAGTGCACACCCTATCTATTTCTTGGTATCCAACTGTTGCTGCTTTAAAAATAAGATTTTGTATCAACAGTTCAGAAGGTTGTTTTTTTTTCTTGTAACCTTTCACCACATTTTACTGCTATAAAACAACTGGCTGAAAGGCACTCCATGTACCTGATTGCCCCCCTGCACACATTGTACTGCATGATGAAGGCTACTAATGTTCTTGAATGCCTCCCTGAACTCCTCACCTGGGTACAACATGTTTCTAGAGTAAAGTTGACCCGCCAGAGGAGTTTATGAAACATTCTCCAAACACTGTGCCCTCTATCCTCTCCACCATTGCTTAATAGCAGCTGATGTATAAGGTCAGCGATGGGTTTCCATTCACAGAGATCAGAGTCAAAGTCCTCTGCATGCAGACTTTTCAAGAAGCGTCTGGAGCTTCCCTGTTATGCAGTTTAATCAAAAACTAGCAGACATGGTTCTGTGCCTTTGAACAAAGGGAGATATGTAGACCAAAAAATGAATGACAGCATTGCATCCTTTTTGAAAATGCTTTATTTATCTACTTTTATCACTATAAATATAACAATAAAGAACAAGCGTTTTTTTTTTTTTTTTAAACAAACCTTCAGATAGAAAACAGTCTGCATAAGTCTACAAAGGTATAGCAAAGGGCACATCTTGGCAATAAGGCACACACTAGGAATAGTTTAAATGGTAGCACCTAAGTAAAACTAGGCATATGTAGGTCCACAACACTGCTGCCATAGTGTGGGACAAATGCAGGAAATAGAAAGTAAAGCAGGCATTTTGAGTGGGAGGCAGAAACAGAGGGACCTGGGATCTCTGTCGTCTTAACTTATGCAGTTTGGATGGCTGTTATCAAATCAGATCAAAAAATCTGGCTTGCGGAGGTGCAACACCAACAGCTCAAATCTCTGATGGGTCGTCACACTGCAACAGACCAGTGAACTGATGAAAAGTAGCCAAACCAGGAGGCCTTTGTGTTCCCACTCATAATACCAAATGCAGTACAAAATAGCAAACAGAATGTGACGCATAACAAAAACACATTAACCTTGAATGGACACTTTGGCAAAAAAAAAAGTTGTTTCTCTACTTTTGTTACTCTTGACTTTTTATCCCTAAACAAGGTGTAAATAAAGAAAAGAAACATGTTTTGGAATATATTATACCTTTTCTTCTTACTTCATAGACAAAACACATAATGCATAATATATTAAATATATCCTGACTTATTGTCATTATACAAGAAAATAATAAAAGCAGTTATCAGCAGGTTGTTTACTACATCAAATCCAGTTTCAAAGGAGAGAGAAGTAGCAGAATGTTTTTGACGTCTTGTACATAAAAGTTAGTCTTGATCCGGGCCGTGCACAGTGTCAAACTCATCAGGTTTTTTCTGTGTAAAATGTAATCAAAAATCTGCCGAGATGATGGAAAATGAGCAAATAAAATATTCTCGTTTAACAAAATGACAAGCCACTATACAAATGTTTTGCATTCTCTTATATAAAGATGGCTGTTGTGGAGTGTGACTTCATGGTCAGCAGCTTGCATCCGTTACATATTTGTGGGTTGTAGCATATACACGCATGGCCACTTGTATAGTGTGAGGTATCACTCCAGTTATTCCCAGTTCAACATTACACTTGCGTTCAACACACTGCAGTTTTTAAAAAGTGCCTGCTTAACATTCACAATGGTTGTTTTTAAGCTTTACCTGAGAGGAAAAGCTGTCGCGCATACAGTGATTGAGAAAATATCCATGTGTTTTTCTTTTCACACTTAAATTCATGCTCATATTTAATATCTCTTCACCTGAAAGTCATAATCTCTTGCCTTTTATAAATACATTTAAGTGCAACTCAGTCAAGCACAGTTTGGAGGACGGGAAATAAAGAAGGCAGACATACGGAGTGTTACGTAGAAGAGACTAAAAAGCTGTTGTTCAAAGTTGTGCTGGAGTGTATCATATTGTGTTGCATTGACACATTTTACACTATTCTGGAAAAATGATTCCAAATTTCTGTATTGATAGAAAATGTTTTTTTTTTGTCATATCTTGATATCAATTTAATGCAATACTGCCATGAAATGTATCATTTAAATGTTCAAAAGTAAAAAAAAAAATATCATTGCTTAGTGATGTAATGGATTTTTAGGTTAATACAGATGACAAAATATTTTTGGCTGTTTCTTATGTTGAGTACAAATTTTCCATCACAAGATACAAAGTGCTTGACACTGGGGCAGTTCCATGTTAAGGTCAAACATGTACCACTTCCAAGGGCACATTTGATTCCTGGAGTACTGAGATCCATTATTGTCACACTGCCCCAGTGACAAGCTTTTGGACCCACAGACTGTTTATAAGAATTGGACATAGTCATGGCGACGTCAGCCATTGGTTTGTGGACTACAGTTTTGAAGCCTTGAGTTCTGCGTTTTGGCTGTCGCCATCTTGGATTTTGGCAGTCACCATTTTGAACTTTTTGCAACCATGGAAGTGACCATATTTGAACTGCAGAGGAGCGACGGTTGGATCTGACAAACACAAGCAGCAAAGCAGCACCTCGAGCAGAAATATTACTGGATCTGGATCCTTCTGGATTCTGGTGTGAAGCTGTTAACAAATTTAGCTTCATAATTCAAGGTCAACTTTACAGCTAAGTGTTGAAGTCATCTTAGTAGCTATCTGCATTGGTGGCATCATGTTTCATGGTCTATTTGACTCTAGATGGACCATAATTTACTAAATGAACATCATGCTGGATTGAAGACGATGTTAAACAAGCAATTTAGACCATAAACTCATGTTTACAGTGTTTACTGAGATAATAAATCAAGTGAGAAGTAGGCTCATTTTCTCATAGACTTCCATGCAATCAGGCTTATTTTTTCGCCCCCTAATGGCCAGCAGAAAGAATACAAGCTTAAGGCACTTCAGTTTTGGCTTCACTTTTCAGAACCAGAGGTTGTCCCCTGATTGGACCCCTAAATGTAAAAATGTAGCACATTGAGACTGGGACCTATTTGTCTCACCAGAACATGATATATGAATGGAGAAAACTCCAGTGCTATGCACAGATATGAGTCTTTCCTCTTTGTGTTTTTTTGAAGGCACAGTGAAAAGCACAAGGTAGCACATACAGTATGCAGATGATGGATTGTATGTAGCCTTAGGTTTTTTTGGTTAGCATCGGCAAATGCAGGAGCGCTTTAAGTGGCTGAGTTCTTGTCCACATAGAAAATTGTCTCTCATTCCTGTTGATATTTGTTCACCGTTCAAGAGTCAAACAATTAAAAAAACACAATAATAAAGACAAACGTAAATGAGAGAGAAAAAAAAAACATCTGTTCAGTCCCCTGTCAGCGCAGTTTCTGAGGATGGGAAACATCTCCATGTACATGTTGTCACTGCCTATCAGGCTTCTAGATAAATTATCTTGAAAAAAAGCGTTCCAGTTCTCTTTCTCTAGTATTTGTTCCCTAAGGAATCTGACACAACAATATTATTTAGCTGGCAACTTTTTTTTCAAACCAACCAAGATATACGTTTCCAAAAGTTAAAGAGGAGAAACAAGCAAACTAATTATAAGCAGAAAACACTCAGAAACCTTCATTTTAGAACAAGCAAAACAGAAATAAACTAAATAAACCAAAAATAAAGTACCAAACAGGCATGTCTGAAGCTTACACTTTCAACCAACATGGACGGACGCGTCACCTACAGAATGTAGAATTGGATAAAACACTATATAAGAATTAAAGAAAACATTAATATATCCCATAAACACTTGCCTTCAGTGGTATCCTCTCATGTCAGTAGTTCCTGTTGTATGTTTACTCATTCAATTAACTTTTACTTTCTTTTAACCCCCATGTTTGTACAGTTTTATAAACATTTCAGACAGTGTATGGTCTATCTTTCCTGCTTCAGAGCACAAATATCACTCCACTAATAAGAGAAACCTACAAAGAATAAAGCCTTAAATAGTTATCTTCTCTTCATAAATACTTGAATGTACCTTCAGTGTTTCTGTTGCCATAGCAACACGGTGGCAGGGGTCAGAGAGATGGTTGCTCTTATGAGTTAATGCTTTTTGTTGGGAGATGTTTGTTACCACATGCAGCTACAGTACAGTTTCCTCAGTAGGTGGACTGTCCTCAGTGTGTGTTAAGCAGTGATGCTGCATAATTAAGCCTGTCATATGGTTGCCGTGTGTCCAGCATATACTGAAGCCAGTAGGCGGGACAGATATGACATGTCATCTCTTCTCTGTTTCTTTTCTAAACATTTGCTTCAAACAACATTAGAGATTTTGGATGTTCACAAGTTCAAGTGGCACTTCTGTATGATGGGACAGACGTAGTGGTGATGGTTCAGTCACAGGCAGGGTAACGTTGACGTGGTCTGACCCTCTGGATCAGTATGTCTGGTAGACATCATGGATGGGCAGCTGGAAGGCTGTGGCGGGGAAGGCCTGTGGCACCGCGTAGCCAGCATATCCCCCGTATGCTGCAGCAGCCACCGCCGCGTTCTTCTGCAGAGCGGCCAGAGCGGCCGTGTTGGCAGCGTAGTTTGTGATGGGGACATATCCAGCTCCATACAGGCCGCCTGCTGTTGGGATACGCTGTACGTTGTGGGCCATGGCATAGACAGGAGTGATAGGACGGCCCTGGGAATCCAGAAAAAAGGCGAGAGCGATATTGAATAAAAGGTTTTCTAAAGTACGAAGTACATTTATTGTGCTTTCATTAAATGAACACATTCGATTGTGAGTTCTCTTGAAAAATCTGACATGATGTTCCGAGAGAACAAATACTTAATGTTTAGTGGAACATAACTATCTACTAGACTGGCGTCCTGTCCAGGGTGTACCCTGCCTTCGCCCAATGATAGCTGGGATCGGCTCCAGCCCCCCCGCAACCCTGAATACAGGATAAGCGGTAGAAAATGGATGGATGGATGGATAAATATCTACTCCACTACATTTATTTGACACATGAAATCTGGGTGTGTGGAATTAGAAAGAAGTGAGATCATCAGACTTCTGTAATCAGCTTCTCTTTTTTGACATATAGGGTTAAATAGGTGCACAACATGACCCGGGATGTGACCATAAAGGATTAAAAAGGCATTTTCGTTTGAGGAAAATGACAGGAAAAATGATTGTTAATTTTTACAGATGAGCAAAAGAAAGCATCCTGACTGGCATGGTTTGTGCATGGCCCAGGACAGGAGGGCTCTATTAAAACCATTAATTGTACTCATCTACCAAGCATCAGAGATATTGGTGACTTTTGTGTGCGTCAGCACGCACTTCAAGTTAGAAATCTCTGAACTTCTCAGAAAATCCCTGGTGACGTCACTGTAGAAAATTGAGAACATTGAGAAGCTTGTTTACGCCGTGTCTGTCAGACAGACTATCATATCAAAGACAGAAAAGCCCACTCATGGGAGCAGATCGACCATTTGCTGGTGTTTTGAGCTTTTGTCACCATATGCATTTTCTCCAACAAGTCGTCCTCCTCGCTCTATTGTTACAGCTGTCACATACAAAGTACAAAGCAAACATCGTCTGATCGGCGCTCACATGGTGAAAAAAAAAACAATAATAGTGGCCCAAATAGATCATAGAAAGCAATTATTAGTTATTGTCAAGACATTGTTGTCAGAGAAACAGCCTACACCCGTATGTAGCACAAATGGGTCTACATTTTGTTGTCAAGGATGTATGACATCTTTGTCAGGATGAATCACATTCTGTGAAGCATACAACAAAGCACACCTGAAAGGGTGGGGGGGTAGAAACCGAAGGTAGGACGGTGGCAGCAGCAGTAGCAGTGGTGTGTTCAGGGTGTTGCATGGCCAGAGGGTTGATAAGGTGCTCCACTGCATGCACCTTCCCCTCCTCCATCAGCTTGGCTGCAGGAGCCGTGCTGAACACGGGGTACTGCCCACCCAGAGTCGGCAACGCCACTGTGCATAAAGAGACACGAGAATGAGAGCTTGGATAACAGGCGGGACACCTGCAGACAACAGGGTATGGCAGAAAGCTATTTTGCATTCACAATAGAAGAAATAATAACACCAACATGCACCCGTTCTCAAACAGAAACAAGCATACTTGAGATCTGAAGGTGAACTATGAAAAGAGTGAATGATAAACCATTGAAAGTTGGAGGAAACAAGTCAGTGAAGAAGGGAAAAATAATAAGTTACACAAGTTGGCGTTGTGATTCGGATTATGATGCTCAACTATGGATTAACCTCAATGCTCCAAGACACACACACAGGCACACACACACACACACACACACACACACACACGTCATTGTTTCAGATGGACAAAAGTCTTTTCAATCTGCTGGTGATCCTGTGATTCCACACGGACTAAAACCGAGCTCCAGATTGGGGTCAAATCGTTCTAGAAGGAGCATCAAGAACTTAAAGGAATTGACCAAATACATGACATTAATATTAATGACGACTTGTTCTATATTAAAAGTTATGTTGAAGAAACAATCTGGTAGATTTAGTTACTTTTGTGTTTAGTGATGAACTTGAAGATGAAAGAATAATACCAGTGTTCTTATTTTTCTTTCGTTGAAGTTTCTACCTTTCATTATTCTTTAGTATGAAATTTAGAATTTGGGTGATCCACCGAAATAAACATGAAGCCTTCTTTCTGTTTTAGTATCTGTTTTATCTCATGGTTTCCACTACATCAGCAGATGTGCTGCAGCCCTACATACTGTAACACTGGTATTATCCTTTAAATGATTAAAACAACAGAGAAGACACAGTAGGAAAGAAAGTCTTTAGTTTGTCCATTTACTTTCATCTCCATTCTTAACTGAAGGTGTTGTCATGCTAACAAAGCTAAAGCAGCTTAAGCTGTGCTTAAGAGAATAAACTCATTGGGTTGACATTAAAAAATAACTTCATAATTTGAAGCAAATCATTGTGAGGTACATTTTGTTTCACATTCAAGATATGGTCAGCCACCTTTCAGTAAAAATTGGAGTTGAGTGCACATGTAAAAGGAGAACTGGGCCCCATATAACGACGGCTATGTTCAGACACTCAACAGCATTGCGTGAAGAAACGATGAAACCACTGCATTGGGGGGGTCCAAAACACAGCTAAAATTCCTCAATAATATGCACAGTTAGGTTAACGCTACAAAACTAACTCTAAGGTTTAGGTAACATAAACCAACGTAAGGTTCACTTGGATGCACGGGTTTTGAACAATGATCTTTCATGGTTGAAAGTCATCCACTTTCCCGCAATAAGTTGTCTTTTTCTCAACATTTAATAGTACGTCACTAGCTCTGGCTGTTGCATAATTCACCTGAACGTGTCTTATTTATGTGTACACAACGAAAAAGCATCCTTATTGACATTCAATTCAATTGTTTCTGTGCTGAGTTAAACCAAAAATATCTGGGTCCCCCACACAAAACTATACTGTTAATCGATTGCGTCTCATGACTGTTTCAGGATCTGCCATGAGACTGGTTTTGTCATGACAGAGGATAAATGCAATGAGTTGTAAAATCTAACCACTGTGCAATCTGCACAGCCCCCCAAAATGTTTCCCTGCTTCTGTACTTTTAACGCAATGCTGTTTTGGTCTCAACACCAGGTAAGAAAACATTCTGAAATGAGAGGAAAAAGGACAGAATGAGGAACAAATCATAGCAGTTACTTTCTGGTCATGCTAGAAAGGACAGATATTGTGCCTCATGATTCTTTACTGGAAAGAGAATGGAAGTCCTTTTGTGCCTGACCATCCAGCAACGACCATAATCTTGATTTACAAAAGGTTCCTCAAACCACACAGGAGAGAGTCAGAAAATTATGAGCTGGAAGGTTAAATAAAGGCCTTTGAGATGGGCAAGGATATGGATGGATGGATATATCTATCTCACTGACTTGTGCCAGGTTTGATGCCAACTGGGTTGACGGAGGCAGCAAGCTCCAGACTGGGCATCAGCTCATAGGGCTTTTCGGGCTGCTTGGCCTTGCCTTCATGGTAGCGGCTGTAGATGCCACGGCCAGCAGAATAACCCCCCAGGTACGACCCCCGCGGTCCAGGGGTACGGTTACCTGCAGCAGCACGACCACGACCTCTCACAGTACCTGCTTAAAATACAATTAAAGTAATATGATGACAGGGGTTGTGGTTTAGGACTTGGGTTGTTGGGGCAACTTATTATAGTTGCTTACTAAAATTGGGGAAGGGCAACATGTAAGGCAAGATTTATTATGGGTTTAGAACTTCTTTGAAAGTTCCTCCCAAGATATCAGGACTGGGGTAGCAAGGAGAGTCCTTCAGCTCAATTCAAAGATAAAATCTGCTTGCGAGTGTTGTTCCAACTGGAAATTTTCAATAATATCTGTTTGACCTCTTGGATTTGGGAGTCCTTTGGATCCAGTTTGGCCTTTTCCCTGATCACTGCTCTGCTTAAATTAGATGCAGTAATGCAAGTTCGTGGCAGTGTGAAATGGTATTTCTAGACATTCTTAGCTTTGTTGTGATCTCTGCATATAAACCAGCATGAAATGGGAGGTGACAGCACAGCAGGAAAAGGATGGTGTTAGAAAACGTATAGTTTGTCACATGGCAAGAAAGCTCATTGTTCATTGAAGGAATAAGCAGGAATAAGGATGTGAGAGATTACCATTGTTCTGTATCATTGGGGATCCTTTGGAGAGAAAACCAAAACACAATGATTGTTGAAAGTCAAATAGATTTTCCTGCTACCACCCAGAGACCATATTTCATCAATCATAAAGTTAATGGGATTAGCATTCATTGGTCCATCACCTTTTGTCTTTGCTTTTAACAACAAGTCTCTGATTTAAAAGCCACAAACCCTCATCAAGTTAAGATTTTAAAACTTTCGTCAAAGATTAAATCATTATCGTCTTAGTCATCATGACCATTTAAAAATCATTGATGGGCCATTGTTCCTACAACAGCATCTTTTGCATATCATTATGAGATCTTAGCAGTGCATTGGCCCATTGAGCTTCTGCTGCCAGCGACATGGCATGTCTTCCATGGAAACACTGTGACTTTTGCAACTGACCATCACTCATACAAAAGCAGAAAGAATGAATTCTAACCTTTGACGAAGTAGTCCCTGTTGGGTCCAATGAGGGTGTTATAGGGATAACCATAGTAGGCCAATGTGTAGGGATCACACTGGTAGACATAGTTCTGGGGAGTAGGCTCTGCAGGGGCAGAAGCTCCCTTGGAGGCCTTCTGGCGCGAGTACTGCTCTTTATCAACTGGCTTGGCGAGTGTCACCTCGATGCAGGACCCTTCCACCTCTGTGCCGTTGAGGTGGTCCATGGCCATGACAGCATCGTCCCGGGACGTAAAGTGGACGAAGGCATAGTCACGGATTTTCTTCACACGTTCTACACATCCAGGATTCCACTGGCTGAACACCTGATTGACAGCGAAATTGGGTGATTTGTTAACAGTATGGCCTCTTCCTGTTAAGTATGTTTTACCCAGTAAAAGCATGCATTCTAAAACCTCTAGTAGTCATCAATTCCCACCTGTCTGATTGTTTCCTCGCTGGTCTCCATCATAAGATTCCTGACATAGAGGATCTTCACTGTCTCCATAACGTCTTCGTCCACATCAATCTCCGGTTCAGCCCAGTCCACTGCGATCTGGTGGCCCCAAAGCTGAATCCGTCCAGGCATCAACTTCCTGCGAGCCATGGCGGCTGCACGGTGCGACTCATACTCGACAAAGGCAAAGCCTCTGTTCTTCATCTTGTCAGCAGCACTGGCATAAACTATCACATCTAGAACCCCTTCTGTCACCTTGGAGACTTCCTCCAGGATCTCCTCACGCTTTTTGGTCTTGGGGATGCCACCAATGAAAAGACGGCAGTTGTCCACAGAGGAGCAGACCCCCAGCAGTCGCCCGGGTCGCACCTCATAGTTGTTGAGCTCACGTACAGCCCGCTTGGCCTCGTGTTTCTCTGTGTACATCACAAATGCGTACCCTCTGTTCTTCCCATCAAAGTCCATCATCAGCCGCATCTCATAGATGCGTCCGACGGACTCAAACACTGGGACCAATTCATCCTCATAAACGTCCCGTGGGATCTTGCCCACAAATATTTCACATCCCCTTGGTGGAGATGCGGCATTCCAACCAGGAGGAGGGCCATATTTACGCTGACCATTTTCCTGGACCATGCTATAGCCAGTGCGCTCCATCAGGGATACCAGTGCAGCCTCGTTGGGAGCACCTGCAACTCCCTCAGGGATGTTGATCTGTCCATGAAGAGAGTGATGGGAGGCACCAGCAGGTTGGGTGGGTTTTGTGGGGGCAGCGTTGTTGCTCATGGTAGAGGAGGAAGCAGGATCTTCGGCTGTCATTCTGACAAGACCATCGAATCAGATCTGGGCCCTAAAAAAGTGCAAAGAGAGACGAGGATTGTAAGATTACAGTGAGTTATCACCCACAACTGCTTTTCAAGAGGGAAAAGAAACACAAGAAGGAAGGCAAATAAGAAAAACATGGCATAGAAGACCTCTTTTGTGCTTGTAAACAAAGATGACATATTTTGTGGGTGGAGCTAAACTGGAGCTAAGCAAATCTCTTGTTGCTTAAAATGTTGTACTTTGCCATCATGTCCAGGACATTCAGTACTGAGATTTGTCAAATGATTGTGTGTAATGGAGCTAAGTCTCGACAATGTCCTCATAGTGTAAAGTAAATATCACAGGTCATATCACAGGTATTATATTACATTCATACATGCATTCATTCATTCATGCAGAAAATTAACATAATCTTTTTCTGCATTCCTATTGAGACTTTCTACGGCACAACACGACACTTTCAACTTGTTCCTGCTGTTTTTCTGCCACCACAATGCGTCTATTCAGACCAACAAGAAAAGCATGACATGGCTGCTTGTTGAAACACAATGATTATTGCAGGAACAATCTTATGTGAGATTACTGAGCTAACAAACTAACCTAGGCACATTATGACAGAACGATTAAAATACAGCATCTATAAATCCCCAGGGCACCCTTCCCTATCAGTGCTTTTACAGCCTTGTTTTGTTGAGTTCCTAAGATCCCTTCCGACCTCTGACCCCTATCAGTGAGTATGGAGGGCTGTAAACCCTGAAACCTCCAGCTCAAGGTTCACTGAGTACAACTGGATCACATGCTCACTCACTCAGTGTGTGTGTGTGTGTGTGTGTGTGTGTGTGTGTCAGCAGTAAATTACACAAGTGGGAGTTAAGCTATATGAGGAATTTTGTGTAAATATCTTGTGCTGTGACAGAAAGCTCTGCACATTAATCTATTTCACACATGAACCTGTTGCACACTCACCACAAGAGGGGGTTGGACTTTCAACCTCTTTATCATGGGTGCTACACAGTGTGTGGGTGCTGCTCTTTTCTCTGTGTGTTTATGTGTGTGTGTCTGCAGCCCTACAAGAGGAACAGAGAACAATCAGAAATCGGCTTCCCAAGCATAAACCTCTTACTCTCTTATTTTCCAACACTGCCGGCATTCAGAAAGGAAAAATCCACTGAATTTTAAATCCCCAAATCTCCATGCTGCATACAACACTAAGGCAGTCAATTACAGCAGACTACAAAGCAAACTATTAAGCAAGAAGGCCAAATTTAAAAACAACCTCTTGTTAGGCAGGTAGTGTGTGTGCGTGCGTCACAAGATTGCCCACACTTTGATGGAAATAGGTGAGGCAGTCAACAAAAGGAAAACGCTACTAAGCCAAGCAACCATGGTAACACACACACACACACACACACACACTCATTTGATTTGACCCACTCTCCCACTCTCCCCCACATACACACCTGTACACTTGTTAGCTCGCCCAAGGCTGGAGGGCTTAGAATTACCTGCAGAGTAGCGCGCACCTCGTCCACAGAGGATCGACAATGATGCAAATCTCATCTTGACACACGATACCAATGTTAATATGTCTGGTTGAAGCAAGCAATGAATTCATCCATTTACTGATATACACAGAAGGCAATGAGATTGAAATAAAGAGAAAAATAAAACCGAGAGCGGGGGAGGGCAGGATGTTGCTTCCTCCTTCTGTCTTGAGACAGTTGTTGGCTGTTGCACGGTGACTTAAGTCAAGATGACATTAGATTATATGAAGGCATTACGTTATTATGACATCCAGTTTGTAGAGACACATTTAGAGTCTGCTCGGCATGGACGCGGTTCTTATTATTAAAAGCTTTTTTATTACTTGTGTCCGCGTTGCTTTCTGTGTGCGGCCGCAGCTCGACGTGCCCTCCCTCTGCTCTTTCTATCGTGTGAAGTGCTAACATGACTCCATCTCTTATCTCTGCCTTATCTCACCAGTCCGACGACAAAGGCAGGACAATATTCACTTTGGGAGTTCTGCTTGGTGATAAAAAAAGACGCCGTGCGACACTGTAAGGTCAACACTCACTGTATAAGTTTAAGACTATTTATGGTGACTGCATGTGCTTCTTAACCCTAGTACACTTTCGTATGCTACAGCACACTTAAGTGTACTAGTACGCAGACTAGTACATATACTTAAAGATTGTTCAAATGGAACAGCTTTTGCACTTATTATACTTTAGTTGTACAAAAGTGTGTTTAGTGTACTTGACTGCACTAGAATGGGACTGTTTTTAGTACACTAAGGTACACTATAAACTTACTTCTGTATTTCATACGTATTTGAAATACATTTCATGAATACAACAGCATAGCAATAGCACCATAATTTCACTTTGAGCATACTTGAAATATGACTAGTAATAGTCAAGCAATGAATTTATATTAGATTACCAGTATACTCATAATCACACTTATTTATTATTATACCATATGAATACGCTTTAAGGGAAACTGGTACTGCTCAACAAATACACTTCAATATAGTCTGCTATACTTTGATGATAACAAAGATTTTAGAAAAGCAGCAAAAGCATCAAGGAGGTCATACAACATGCAAGAGGAAATCCAGAGAGAGAGAGAGAGAGAGAGAGAGAGAGAGAGAGAGAGAGAGTAAGGAAACTGAGGCAGTAGCAGGTAGATGATTAACCGTGACAAACACAAATCACAGCCTTTACTTACAGAGAGAGTAAAGATTCACTGTTGTCGTCTCCGTTATTAAGAAACTAGGATTTAAGAAAATTCCGACAGCGTCTGTGTGATTCTTCTACCCTGATTGTTGCAGCGCAGGAAGAGCTAGCAGCCGTTAGGTAAACCATCACCTAGCAGAGACCAGCTGGTCAAAGGTTATGAACTCAGAGGAAGAGCTGGCTGGCCTGCAAGGAAGTTAAAGAGCGAGGATTTGATTGGGCAACAGCACTGGGCTCCCGGGTTAAAGTGTTCCAATTATTGCTGCGGAGATTGTCCATTACATTGTGTTCATGATTGATAGGAGCACCTGATTCTCTACGTATTAACAGCATGTTACTGGAGACTGGATTGCTTTATGAGCAGACAAAGGGCTTTTACTGGCTTCCTCTGTATCGTACCATAAACACAGATTGACTGCTGCTGGCAAATTCCATCTTTTTTTTCGTGGAATAAGCAAATCCGGCATGGCATTATTAAAGTGCCTCGCAGCTAGAAAAAGGAAGACGATGTTGTTTTTCCAGTCACTGACCTGACATTAAATCTGCAGAAGTTTGTAAGCCCACAAAAAACTCTCTTTGGCTCCCAATTTATTGCAGATTATGCAGCAAAGAAACCCCAAGCGTGTGCTCAACAGTAAGGAACAATGCGCCTCTTAGTTTGCTGTTCTATCCTGAGTGACACTGATCCAGTGCGCCTCAGAAAACTGCCCTCAGGAAGCCGCCATCGTACACGTGGACACGACTACCCAGCAGCCCCTGACAACAGGATCAATGAAGCATCAGTGCTTCCAAACACATGACATGCACAGTGCCATTCAAGCCTTAAAGCTGTCATTTAAGGTGAAGTTATGGTAAAACCAAAGAGGGTCGGAGAGGGAAGTGAGACTGAAACAAAGCAGAAATCTTGAGCAGGATATCACGAAGAGGAAGGAGAAGCAGAGAGCGGTCAGATGGGAGGATATAGCTACCCCTGTTGCTTCACAGTGCTGCCTGGCCGCCTGCTCTGGGAGTGTTAGTCCACCTCCATGAGAGACAGGTACAGCAGGGCACTGAGCACAGAGGCCAGCCTCCTCTACACACACACACACACACACACACACACACTGGGCTGGTGAGGGCGGAGCTAAACCACTACTAGATGTGAGTGTGTGTGTTTTGTAGAATTTAGTCTTCATGTGTAAAATACAGAAACACATACTGGTGATTGAAAGTAACTGCATGCATTTGCTCAACTAATGTAACTTTTAACACATTGATTTTTGAGCATTTCCATTTTATGTTGCTTTATCCCTAATATTGTAATTAGGAAATGTTGTAATTTTTATTCCACTATATTAATCTGACAGATATAGTTTCTTTTGGGATTTTCCATTTTTGTAACCTGTGACCAGAAGTGACCTGACTGTGGAGGAGCGTTGGGTGGATCTGATCTGTTTACAATGTTTACGGAGATAATAATTTAAGAGAGAAGTGGTCATCTCATAATTGACTTTCATGTCATGTTTTTTCAACAAGAGGAGTCGCCCCCTGATGGTCAGCAGAGAGAATACAGGTTTAAGGCACTTTTCAGAACTGGAGGTTGCTGCCTGTTTATGACCTCTTATTGAAAATGTGTTACTTAAATGGATAGTAAATGGAACTGGCTTTCTAGTCCTCGGGCCACTCAAATCTCTTTACACCATGCTCACATGTTACATTCACACTGAGGCTGCCATGCAAGCTACTAATACTTATTCACACATTCACACATCGGGGTTCATTATCTCGCCCAAACACATGTGTGTAACATGGGGACCGGAGATCGAACAGCTGATCTTCTGATTTGCGGTGGCCTCTTGCCACGTTTCTGATGTCTGGTCATTAGTAGTTCCGCCAAAGAGGAACTCTCCTTCTGTATGGTTTAATTTTTGTATTTTTAATGTTTCAGAAAGAAAATCCGAAGATTATTACAGATTTGTGTGTCTTCCTATAATCATCTCATGAGCCCTCAGATTTAGTTTGTGGGAGGAATCTAACTCTATGTCAACCTGCTCCAACAGTTAAATACCATGTATGCGCCGATCAACAATCTCATAGTATCAGTCACGAGCGATATTCATTTTTTTTATGTTGGTGGGAGGAGAGAGGGCTGATGGGAGTTTTTAAGGGTTTTCTGCTTACAGTTGCAGAAATCAGAGAGAGAAAAAAACCCGTCAGGAAACGTTGAAACCGGTGTTTGAATACTTCCTCATGTTGTTGTCTTGCTCCAAGAGGACATTTGGAAATTCTGACACGTTGCCACGAGAGTGATTTATTTATGTAATGTCAGCACAAGACTACAACTGTGTGTGTGTGTGTGTGTGTGTGTGTTTTTGTACATAACAACGGTGAACATGTTCCTAGCACAGCTTAACTTAAGCAAACAACGCACACCTTCCTGGGCAGTCAAGAGAGCAGATAGAGAGACGACGCAGAGGAAAACAGCCACAGACAGTTTCTGTCTAAAACTCCCCTCGATGCCCTGGAAAGAGCAAGAAAAGTGGGAGTGAGGGAGCAGATGGGGTGAGAGGGGGAGAGAGATGAAAGTCACAGTGTGTGGTCAGCAGTATGCTGGGTTTCAGCTGCTATTGAAACCAGCCCCACTCCTTAACGATTGAGCAAACAGGCAAGAAGAAAGTCTACTTAGCATAAAGAGCACCGAATGATGGATAGACAAAAAAAGAAGAGATTAAAGCAGAAATGATAGAGACTGTTGCACCTTTAATCAACGGCCAGCTATAAAACTGTCAAAGCCTTGACCAGGACATGGGACAGAGTGAATTAAACATGAAATATAGCAAAGAGGTGTGTCTGTAAAGGCGTGTGTGTAAAAATATGTACGTGACGGTGTGTGTGTGGGTGTGTGTGGGTGTGTGCGGTGTTTTCATGGCGCTTTGCGTCATTTTGGCATGTGTGCAAAAATCCTAATCATAATAATGAAGATCAACTGTATTTATAGCACCATTCAGAACACACAATGCAGCTCAAAGTGCTCAAACCAACGGGTGTTCAAATCGAAAACACAGAGCGAGAAAGCAAAAATATATTTAAATGAATAAAAAACAGGTATTAAGTATTAAAGTTTAGTTTTAGTATTAAAACAAGTTAATAATGCTAAACATTTTTACATATTTACAAGAGTAACTTAACAACTATGAGTTATATGGAATAGCCTCATATTGGAACTTCATTAAATGCAATATTATAATTGAAAAGTGCAGATTGTTGGGGAGCAGGATCAGCGATCAGGTCTTCCTGTCAGCTCAGAAGTCAAATATTAACTGTCAATCATTAGTGAGAGCCAATCAGGACTCAGACACGCCTGAACGGCTTCAGGTGTTCTGGTGTCCTCACAGTCCACCAGGTCAGCGGTTAACCGTTGAACCCCACAAGTAAAACCCACAGAGTGGAGGAAAGCATTTACTGTCTCTGTCCCTTAATCATTGTAAGATCACTGAATCATTTGTCGGCCGTTCACAACTGCTGCAGCTTTACTTCATAACACCCATTTTTCATTAAAGAAAACTGATTTTATTCATAACTGAACTAATTTGATATTATTTTTTATGTTTACAGATGTTTAAATGTGCTTTGAAATCAACAACAGAAAATATATTAAATCAAAACAATTGAATGAGTTCAATGAATTGTGCAGCTCATCTATCGTTGTTATTGTGATAAAAGACGTCACGTCAGCTTTTCTGTCACAAGTTCAACGTTTAAAGGCTGATATTTTCATATCTGCCACAAAAACCGTGCATAAGCAGGACTAAAGCAGCGCTGGTAATCAGTATCTCGACTGAAGAGCCTGCGACTGTTTTCTCTTATGAGTCATCCATATAAGTAAATGAGTAGCGTCTCACAAGACCAGAGGTCCTGCTGTTTATTTCTATATAGTGATACGACATGGACGAGTGCAGTGTTTTCCTGCAGCAACAAAATACAACAAAAAACAGCCTCCTGCTGTGCTTTTTGTTATCTGTGCTGCAGTAAATGACCACAACCGAGCTGAATAGCGAACTTGACAGCAGAGAAGTGAGAACTGTGGCTGACCCTTCAGGACACATGATTTCCACACGCCGGGGTTCACCCAGTTTAACCGCCAGCATGCTGACGACGACAGGATGGAGCAAGATGAAGCATGAAGTCACCTTGAGGGAAGCTGCGTTATCATGGGTGCCCAACTTATCTCTCCATTACCGTTTTTTAAGCAGATGATGTGTCGCTTTTCACTGAACTACAAGTACCACAAACACACAGTCCGGCACGACCAACACAAACACATGCAGATTCACTAAAGTCTTACTGTTTCTTCATTCACCGTGGAGGCATGCAAAAAAAAGATGTCTTCACAATTTCAACTTAAAATCAACAAATGCGCAATTGATCACTTTGTGGGTGATGTATTCATTTAACCATGTCAAATGATATAAAACTGACTGAGGTCGCTACCGAAATTTGCATATTCTGCCTCCTTTTTCATCCATTTATTGCAATAAAATCACAGCCAAATAGATTTTTATTTTGCTGTAGTAAACCAGCTGACATGTGTTTTGCTTGGTACAGTGAATACAGCTCAGTGAAAATCACCGAGCACCTCCAGGTGATGTTATGAACTTCACAACATGTACAAAGCAGCACTAGTAGTTATTTCAGCCATGATGGATGAAACAATGTCAGTGTCTACTTGTAAGTAAGCCCCTCCCACCAATTCTAATAAACACGAATAAACACAAAATGATCCCGCAGTCAAACTCGCGTCAGCAGAGCGAGGCGAAAAATGTTGTTCATTTTTCAGTTGAACACACCGACCATCGGGTACCGGGCTTCTCTCCTCCCATCCATGTACCTGTCACCTTCATTCCTGTGGTTCACTCAAGCTCAAAGAGAAGAGGGCAAGCTGAGAGGGAGAAGGGTGAGGGGGGGAGGGGGGTTACGGGGAGAGTGTTTAGAGGGGGGGGGGGACTAGACCAGATGGAGAGCAGCCAGGGAGGCTAACGAACAGAGAGGAGGGGACCAAATGTTCGGGCCTCCCTCAGAGCTAGAAAGCCCTTTCAAGTGAAACTGGCCTAAAAAATGTCAGGTCAGGCGGAGTGCGTAAGTGACCTCCTTTAGCCCACCGCAACTTCACCACGGTGGGATGATTCCAGTTCATTTACTCTGAGAGCAACCCCCCCGCCTTGAAACACCAGTTTTACCCAAACTATGATTTTCAGCGATGTCACAAAAGGCCTCCGCATTTCATTCAACAACAATAAGGACTGATGTTGTCTGAACTAATTATAAACAGAAGGGCAGGATAGCATGACAGGATAGAAAGTTCAAGTGTCCCTCGCACAGCGCAGCACACTCATTGCTAATCAGAAGAGCTGCTTTAGCTTTAGCGCTAGCTTTGCTTCCTTAGGCAAACACATTCCTCAGGCTAATCAGCTAGCCCTCTGAAGGCCATGGCAGACATTGTTTCAGACAATTACTACTGACGTTGACAGTGTCAGACACTCGTGATAAAGGCTTTGGTGGTCACTTATATGTGTGTGTGTGTGTGTGTGTGTGTGTGTGCATACATATGAGAAAACAGGCAGATTTACAGTAATATTTGGCACAGTTAACAATCTCACTCATTTACACTGGAGCTGAACCTTCTCACACACTTTTAACAACAACAACCCACCCTGTTAACAAACACAGTTACGTGTGTCAGACTCCTACATGGCACCACTGCAGAAACATGCCACATAAATAACATTTCTATCTGGCAACACGGTCATTTTGTTTTAATTGCAGCAAAGATCTGTTGCAAAAAAAAGATGGACTGAGTCATGAAAAAGCAAACAAACAGCTCACCTCACTAGGATTAAAGTCCACATATTATATGACAGAGAACCCGGAAGTCTATGTTCTATTATAATACCAGCATCTCCATGTAGCCATTTTTTTTATCTGCCACACTGAACACACACACACACAAACTGCCATGCCACTCCACTGGTTCCACTGGTTTCAAGGACATCTTGATCTCCATTTAAATCACTGATTGGTTTAAGTGCCTTTGTTGACTGTTTAGAATCATTTTGGCTCTGATAAAGCGACAAAACGAGTCTGGCAACTTTGTCCACATGAAGCAGGATGCCAAATGGAAGGATGTAGGGTTTGGTTTGATCATTACGTCAAACAAAAATGTCACTGTCCTATGATCTATCACCATGATAACGAACGGATTTCAGATTTAAAAAGAAAGAAAAAAAGACAAAAGACACGTGAGATTGGACGTTAACACAGTACCTGTATCCCAAACTGAGGCGAGTAGATATCGATGAGTAGGTTGAGAAGATACAGACGCCTCTGTGTTTAGCTTTTGGGAGTCACTTTGCAGTCACACAGTAAGACACCTCCTTGCCTGCCTGCGTCTGAGTGTCTGAGTGTGGAGGTGAGCAAAGGTGGTTTAGTGTTTACTCATTCTCAATGGCCAGAAGAGAGAGGTGGGGCCACTCAGTACAGGTAACCCCCACCTTTTCTTTCCCCTCCTTCAATCTCTCCCTCAGCTGATAAGGAATAAGACAAAAGGGATAAAAGGGCAGAGGGTGTGACGAAGGGTGATGGTTGACAATCAGGAAAAAGTCTTATGTTTGTGTAGTAGAGATGTATTTACAGAAATAAAGTGGACCAGCCCAGAAATAATAATAATCTGAGTCAGAATTCAAACACTGAAGGATGAAACAAGACTTTCAGTCTACGGCTGTGTTCAAAGTCATCCACTGCAATGTAGTGGACTATAGAGGCCTATGTAGAGGACCATGTAGAGGACTATGTAGATGACTATATAGAGGACTATGTAGAGGCCTATATGGAGGACGACTATGTAGAGGACTATGTAGAGGCCTATGTAGAGGACAACTATGTAGCGGCCTATATAGGGGCCTTTGTAGAGGACTATGTAGAGGACTATTTAGAGGCCTTTGTAGAGGACTATGTAGAGGACTATTTAGATGACTATGTAGAGGCCTGTGTAGAGGACAATGTAGAGGACTATGTAGAGGACTATGTAGAGGACCATGTAGAGGACCATGTAGAGGACTATGTAGAGGACCATGTAGAGGACTATGTAGAGGACTATGTAGAGGACCAATTAGATGACTATGTAGAGGACCATGTAGAGGACTATGTAGAGGACCATGTAGAGGACCATGTAGAGGACTATGTAGAGGACCATGTAGAGGACTATGTAGATGACTATGTAGAGGACCATGTAGAGGACCAATTAGAGGACTATGTAGAGGACCATGTAGAGGACTATGTAGAGGACCATGTAGAGGACTATGTAGAGGACCATGTAGAGGACCATGTAGAGGACTATGTAGAGGACTATGTAGAGGACCATGTGGAGGACCAATTAGAGGACTATGTAGAGGACCATGTAGAGGACTATGTAGAGGACCATGTAGAGGACCATGTAGAGGACTATGTAGGACTATCACAGAGCTGGCGATAAAAATATGTTTCTTTACAAATGTAAAGTGATTCCAGTGTGTTTACATTCATTCATGTTAAGAAGATCTTGATGATTATTGCAATATATTTGACCAGGATAGTCTTGACATGAAGTTTTTATATCGTCCCATGCCTTCGCCCGACATTGCCATCCCTTGAGCGTGTGAGCAAGCGGCAACACTTCATCCCAGTTGAAACAAAAGTAAAACTATAAATAGATTAACAAAAGTGCATCAGAGTTACATGATTCGTCACTTTGGCTGTCAGTATTTGGCTACTCGAGATCACTTTTATAGACTCGTTTCAACAAAGCAAATACATCCTTTTTTTTTGGTTTATCTTCAAGCATTTTAGAAAAAAAGAGCTTTGCAGATCAATATAGACAAAACAGTTAAAGCAGTACAGAGAGGTACAGACAATCACAGGCGATGACTTTAACTAATCTCTGCCTGAGGCCTTTTAGGGTGTTGACGGATGAATTTAACAGTTTTTTCTGTGAGTAATCGCGAGTAATCGTAGTATTTTATCAGCACGGTAGCAAATGTTTCTTTGACTTAAATCCCAACACACATCCTTACATACTTCTGGCCCAGGTCTCATAAGGGCAATTATATCATGATTTAGTTTCAGCTGACAAGTGCTCCTTTTCAGGCATTTGCATCAACTGAAAGTCACTTTGCTGATAAACACAATGGCGATAAAGAGAATACAAACTGGCCTAAAACTGTCACATTCCAGACATATTTTCCAGAAACACAGAGAAGGGTCGAGAGAATAGGAAGGAGACACGTTGACAATGTGTGGAAGTGTACGTAACCTTAAACAACTCTAAAGGGGAGAACAAGGCCCGTATACTCTTATCAGACGGGATGCCGTTCTCCAGCTTGTGTGTGTGTGTGTGTGTGTGTGTTGTGTGTGTATGTGTGTGTGTGTGTGTGTGTGTGTGTGTGTGCGTGTGTGTTGTGTGTGTGTGTGTGTGTGTGTGTGTGTGCGTTGCCATTGTACAGTGACACATTAACCAATGACTCTGTTAATGAAGGACATACAATCACTGATTCTCGCCTTTTTGGCAACACACACACACACACACACACACACACACACACACACACACGCACAGTGTACTTAGATAGCAGTTCAAAGTTTACAGAAATGTATTCTCTGCCCCAGCAGGGTGTAATAAGGTTGGAGTGAAGGCCACAAGATGCCATAAACCCACTTTAAAAGTGGAGGAGAGCGTGACTCGAAGACCAAAATTACTTTATAGTCGGTACACTGTATCATATAAACACACTCTCACACACACACACATATCTAGTCTAGTGACAATTTATAGCATCACATAAGCAAAAACATATTTATAAGTTAAAATCAAAAAGGAAACCTAGTAGCCATTAGTACATTTCACTAAATAAAACAGCATTGTCAGAGTTTCTACCCGCCCCATGGTGACGTACTTCTGAGTGCGGGCGGGCCATAACGTTGGGATTTGATTTAATCGCCGAAAAGATCAGCTCACAACCTTGTCTAGCTCTATAAAAGCATATATTGAGCATATATTGTTAAACAGGTGCACCATATGGCCAGGGACGTGATATAAAACTGTTAATTTCAGCTCGACATCACTAAATAAATCTAGTACTTACTCATTATAATTGGACTCGAGGCCTTTACAACAGTTTTCCTTTTTTCAGATTTACATTGATGTGATCTTAAAGGGAAAAAGGCATTTCAGCTTGACTTAAATGTACAATTTAATTTGTCAACAATGCCAACTTTTCCAATGAAGTCATATTTTAAATGATTAAAACTGTGTAGTCATTCATTCTTCTCTTTATACGTCTTGTTCAGTAACAGGGTTCCACAGCAGGAGTTAAAGTTGCTGACAAATAGATCAACAAACACCTAAATCTGCGATTTCATCATGTGGAATCAACCATTACTGTTAAATTAAAGTTATTATACATGCTATAGAGAGATCCACTACCTCAGACAGCTGAACATGTTTAAGTTGCGAGACAAAAAATTAAACAAAGACGAAACAGTTGGTAGAATGTAAAGGACGTTTTGATAACGAGAACAATACGTTTACAATGAAGTCACGAGTCATGCACTGAAGATGGCAGACTGTGGGGAAGATAGCCATCAGCCCAGTGTTGGAGACAGACGGCGAGA
Source organism: Chelidonichthys spinosus (assembly GCA_029853015.1). Classification (NCBI taxonomy): domain Eukaryota; kingdom Metazoa; phylum Chordata; class Actinopteri; order Perciformes; family Triglidae; genus Chelidonichthys; species Chelidonichthys spinosus. Next base: position 7,431,241 of record CM056824.1, read on the forward strand.
CATGGGAGAACTCACCCGACTGGTCTGATCCGAACGTACACACAACTATAAGAAGCTGCACACAAACAGCTTTACAACGGTCACTGAGACGGATGGGGGTGAGAAGAGCCTGAAGAAGAGTCTGCTGTGTTTGTGTCTGCTGCTACTTTTACTTTTATATATACTGGGCTGCCCATAAAGTTGGAATATTTTGCAAATATCTTGTCTTTTTCAGTGGCAAACAAATGTTATGCATGAATTTATTCCACCTCGGTAAGTGGGACACATCATGTAATCACCTGGTCAGAAGTGATTACTGATGCATTTCAATAGGAAGAAACAGAGGATTGTGTTTAAAATGCTTGTTCTTCTAGGTTTCCATATTGATATTGGTATCTCACACACATTCATATTATTATTATACTGTGTGTAAGTTTCCACTTTGTATCAGTTGCCTTTCAAACTAATACATCTGTTTAAAAATGATTAAGATGTGGGTCACTGAAACATGCTGCTTTAACGTCAACAAACAAAGAATCCTGCAAGACTAAAACTATTAATTACATTTTTCAACATACGAGTCAAACATTAAAACATCGCTGGGCAAATTTGAAGAGATAAACACTGAATGAAACAATGTCGCCGGTGAAAGATAAAGTATTTTCTTCACTAACTAACAGCAATAGAAATGTCAATGTCCTTCCACTGCACTTGTTTTATTGTAAATGTAACACCATAAAACCATTAGTGATTAAAAACATGTTTTTTGTTAAGTGAAACATAAATCAGAGTATAGTGAGACTGAATGAAAACCAATACAACATGAAACAATGTCAGAAGGGTTTGTCTTGCAATGCGGTGAGTAAAGGCAGAAACGAAATGAAACACAAGCTCATTTCCACAAAAAAGAAATTGAAACTAAACCTGCCCACGCAGCTTGGAAATGAATTGTAACAAACATTTAATACTAAATAAATAAAAAATAAAAATGCATGCATGAACATGATCAATTAATGCCCTGCTCTTTTATGGCATTTTTACAAGCACCTCTTACTGACATCAAACAAAACATTAATATATTTCCATGTCAGTATCACGCTGAATAAGTGTTAAAAACTGGTAAAAAAAAAACTGTCTGTGTGTGTGTGTGTGGGGGGGGGGGGGGTTGACTGTAAAATTGTTCTCTTGATGAATCCTCCGACGGTACGACTGCAGGGAAAAGTCTGGCTCCGTTCTGTTTTAACACTTCCTCATTCAAAGGGTCACCTCACATCCAACCGCCAACCAATCCCAGAGTCCCACATATGATTAACAAAAATGACTCAGCACAAAACAAGAGCCTTTCTGCCCTCCACACACACACACACACACACACACACACAGGATCCGACATTAAAGTCCTACATTTTTTTCCCTCTTCCTTCCTGATGAAAGAAGTTTCCCCTTTTGCCTAGAATTTGGTCAGCTGACACTCCAGTCACATGGCTTGTCACTAACCAATGGCAGCGCCGGGGCATTGTGTGTTTAGGTGTTACAATCACCGCCAAGGTCAAGCAGACGAGGAAGGGGAGCGAGTGGGAAGAGGAGACTTGAAGGAGCGAGAAGACTCGAACCAGAGTCGTCCTCATGGCTTCTAACCACACTGAAGCCACATATTATCTGGTCAGTAACCGTTGTAGCGTCAACATGTGTGACTGTCCTCTCTCCAAACACCAGAAAACCACTGGCTATGCTATCATGTGATACAGTGCAACCAGCATGCAGTTGAAATAACAGGATCTGAGTGGATCTGAGATGATGATTGTAATTTGAGTTTTTGTCATGACGTTGGGTTTTTCTTTGGTTTATTTTCCCACTTCTGACATCCTGTCTTTGTCCTTCACCCTACTTTTTCTGTGTTGTGGTAGTCTCGTCAGCTCGAAGTGGGTTCAACATATCAGCACAACATAACAACCACAATGCCGCCAACGGCGGTGGTTATCAAGTCGGTAAATCAACCCAGGGTTCCTCAATCTGGCTGTGAGCACCTTCACATTAAAGGGTTTGCAGCATCTGACCAATAACAAACGTGTCCTCTCAGCAGAGCCGCATGTTTTATAAATGAAAAGCGAACTATAATACAAGACATAAACCAATATTCCAGAGTAAAAGCAACACTTTCAACTGCCAAATGTGGGAAGGACAGCTGGCGAAAATAACCTACTGTGTGCAAATTGAATGTATTATAATTTATTATATTATAATATACCACTTCCCCATTTGGAGCACAATAGATCTCATTATAGTTTGTGAATTCCGTTAAATGAATGTGTTACAAGGCTGTATTCTTATAAAATAGTATATATTTTCATTCATCCCCTTGAAATGATGGTGTTTGATTTATATTGATTTGTTTTAGCCTTATTCTTTCAGCTGCAGTGTAAATCACGCATATCAGAATATTAAAAGCAGCCTTTCTTTGTTTTCTTGTGAGGAAGTGAACCAACGTGGTAGGACTGAAAACCCAGTTACATCTGACGTTACCTCGCGAACCCCAAATCCTGCTCCATCTGCTGTGTTCGCTTGGAAACCAATCAGTTTCCAGCCTGCCCTCATGTGTCTTGTTGTCTGGTGTCAGGTCATCTGTTTTAGTCCTGTGTCCATGTTCCTTCCTGGTGTCTGTGGTTAATCCTCATATTCCTCATCAAATACTGACTTTAGCCTGTCTCTGTTTTTCCCCTCTGTATTTCTCAGCCTGCTCCCTCATTGTTGTTGGTTGGTTTGGCCTTTTTTTATTTTTTAAGCTTTTGCTTTTCGATTCATTTGACCTGTGTGCCTCCTTGGCCTCACATTTGGGTCCACATTCTTCCACCGTGACAGTTTTGTTTTGGTTACATTTGCTTACGTGGTGTCGGTGAACACAAACTCAACAGTCCAGTCAGCCTGACTCTGTTCAATCCACACGTCAGCCATGATATGTAAATCCCGTATTTGGAAAAAAAAGTAGACATTGAAGTTATTACCCACACTGTGTATTTTAAGTGGTGATATGAAGAAAATCATATATCACAATATTTCTGACCAACTATTTCCACATTTAATGTCAACAAAATGGGCATAACAGCTACAACTGTCTGTTACATTCCAAAAATAACATCACTTCACTCTACTGCAGCCTTTAAAACCAGGGCAAGATGATATCGATGCTATAACAGATATCTAGTCTCATATCATGATATAATATCAATATATTGCATAATATCAAAATATTACTACATGCAGTTTACCAACACATTTTCACATCACTGCTTCAAATAGTGCAGCTTGGTCACTGGGACTAAGCTCTACATTCGGTGACTCCTTTTGTTGCTTTTGTCACTCGAACGTAGCCTCACCCATCCAAAGCATTCCCCGTATTGATAAAAAAAAAAACAATCCCTCATATTTCCTGATCTAAATGTGTCCGTTTTAAACAAAATGCTTGGCAGTCCACTAATTCATAGACACAAATTTTCCATTTTGTTCGTCACTCAGCACAACTTAAGTATGTTTGTATGAATGTTAGACAACAAAATACTTAGTTTCAGTTTTGGGAAAACATCATGAAAGCATCATTTAACAGCAACACTTTGGGACACGTGTCTCATGGATGAAAATCCTGGTTTGTTTGATCCATCTACCTCTATAACTGGTCTTTTTCTATATTTATTCTTTGTCACCAGCTTGAAAAGAATGGATCCTAATTGGCTTTCCATTGGCATTGTCTTCGTGCAGAGCGACATGAAAACTTCGTCACTGTTTGACGATCTGCCGTGAGACTGGGTTGGTCAGACACTGTAATTGTAACGTCACCTTCATCAACACCCATGAATGTGTGCTCTAAATGAGAAGACATTTTATCTTCTGGCAATCTTAAACCTGCAATTTTCACCATCACTTGTTTCCTGGAAAGGTGAATTGTTCTCGAAACACACGCATACAAAGATATAGAGACGAGGAAAGTGAGAAGGGAAAGTAAAAGAGGCAGATAAGAGCTGAATGAAAAGCTGGTGGAATTCAGCGGCGGCTAGTTCCAGCTAACGCCCCCTTTAATACAGATCCTATAACACACAATAGCTAAACTCCTGGACGGTGTCACTGGAAACAGGAGCTACATGACAAGACAAAAACGCCATCCTGAGAAACGAAAACACAGTGTAATCCACCTGTTCACCTGCTGAAACCACTCACTAAACATTACAGAGTGAAGATGTGTTAACTGTGTGTGTGTGTGTGTGTGTGTGTGTGTGTGTGTGTGTGTGTGCGTGTATTTTGTGTCCGTTTTGTGAATGGGTTCACAGTTAGTCACGGCCCATGGAACATTCCATTCTGGCGGTGGGGGGGGGGGGGGGGGGGGGGGGGGCATGTGTGTGTGTGTGTTTGGATCTTATCACGAGATGCAGTGTTGTACCGGTAGTTTCTTGTCCCCCAACTCCCCTACTCACACACACAAACACACACACACACACACACACAGACATACACACCTTGCCTGCTGTCCAGACAACCAGCCCATTGTGAGTGGTAACAGGTATGCAGAGAAGAGGCAACTGGATGCTCTGTGCATGTTTGTGTATGCGGGCAAAAAAAGGTACAGGTTCGCAGCACGGCACCTTGAGCAGCAGCCTTACTGGATCTGGATCCATCTGGTTTCTGGTGTGAAGCTGCTAGCGACGTTAGCTTCATAATTCAGTCAACTTTACAGCTTATAGTGTTAAAATCGCTAATTGTATTGGTAGCGTGGTAGCAACCTGCCAATCCCAAAGAAGCCCAGCCCTAAATTCTCCCCTGCTTTCTGGTCTATTTATTGACTAAATGAACATTGTGCTGGATTGAAGAAGATTTGAAACTAGAGACTGAGACCATAAACTCATGTTGACGATGTTTACTGAGTATAATAAATATAGTGAGAAGTAGGCTCATTTTCTCATAGACTTCCATGCAGTTGGACTACTTTTTGCAACCAGAGGAGTCGCCCCCTGATGGCCAGCAGAGAGAATGCGACTTTAAGGCACATTCGTTTTGTCTTCCAGGACTGTAGAATGTGGCCTGACAGTAATACAGCTATTAGCTACTGTGATTGTTAGATTGTAACCTGTAACTTTCCATACCGACCTCATGAAGCAATGACAGTGAACCTGTCCTTTAGGATTCTCTTCACAGCTAATTACAGCAATCAATGATGCTTTAAATATATATATATATGCATATAAGTATTGTTAAGGCAAACTTCAATGTGCTATGTAACTTGAACCCTCACATCAAACCTCTACCCAGCTGAAGAAGGCAAAGAGGAGAAGCAGAAACGAGCAGTGAAATGAAGCATGTTAACAGCATTAGCGTACGAGCAGGTTGAAGGAGAGAGGAGGGAAGGAGGGAGGAGAGGATGGAGGGTTCAACAGTGTCACCACACAGGAGGGGGTGGAGGGGTTACACAGGGGTCAAAGGTTGAACAGGGGGGGAGTTAGAAAGAAAGTGGGGAGGAGGGGGAGGAGGAGGAGCCCCCACAGTGAGTGGATGTCACCTGTTTACACACTCAACGTCGGTCCTGCCACGTTCTCAAAAGAGAGACAGTTGCACAATGTCTCGACTCATTGGCTCGCTTTGTTCATAAAAGACAATTCTGATTTCTCACTTCGGTCTGGTGGTATCAATCCACAATCAATCAATTTGGTTTCATTTGTCCAGCTCTTAAAATATCTGTCTGTGATTTCTACCTCTGGATGATCACTGTTTTATTTGGAACTGCTTTCAGCTGAACAAATAGTCCAGATGATAAAGTTTGGAGTGAGGTCGGTCCACTCATACGTCTCCCAGAAATTACATTAAAACAGGAATAATTCAAAAAACCTGAACAACTTAGAGACTGTCCTCACCAGAAACCGACAGCATTGGTCATCTTTTCAGAACGTCCTATGATTGCTCACCAAAGGAGGACCTCTCATGGTCTTGTGGTGTGTTATTAATGTCTGTCAGGAGGTAACGCAGCCGTCATACTGACCCAAGACCTCTAAGACAGGAGGTCGCTGTTGGTTAACAGTGTGTCTGAGTTTGACACCCATTCTTTGGGTTAACTTCACCACGTTGACGTTTTTAGTCGTCACAATAACCGCGATATACAGTCTCAGGCAGGTCACAAAATATTCACAAAATCACATCCATTGGTGTCGTTTGTTGCTCAAACCGAAAACAACGCCAATGGAAGGTCAATTGGGTTAGTTTTCCGTGGTGGAAACACAGGTTGAGCGCCTCCATGTAACCATACAGTAGTCAGAGTGGTTGATGAGGTAATAAATACTCATGGTGGGCTGGTTTGGTGGTGGATGGGCCCAAAAACACAGGACTTTCAACCAGTGTTCAAGATCATGAGTCCCAAAGTGAACCTAATGGTCATTTAGGTTGCCTAAACCTAATTGTACATACAGTAGTTATTTTGATAAATACCAAAAATACCAAAACATAAGACCAACTGCTGCCATTTTTACTTCTGCAGATTGTCGGTATCATAGCAACCAGACACAACCAAAGCGTCCATAGCCATAGATTAAAAACGCTGCACTTCGTTGCACTTCTGTGTTCTGCATTTAACATAAACAGGTATTTAAAACTGTCATGTTTGTCATTTGAAAGCAACAACAAAGTTTATAATAGCCACAAAAATTTACCAGAAGTAAGTCATTCAGTAGTTAACATTTAACATTTGGAAGGTGCTAACAAATAAAAAAAATGTACACATTTCTTTAATGTTTCATTTGAAGGATTAGTTGATGGAGATCGAGACTGTGCACAATTAGGGGAACTGACCCTTAAAGGTCTTTGTAGCTTTAAAGCTAGTGAAGGTACTAGAATGCTCCTGCTGATTGATTGCCAATTCACAATCCAATGATACTCACAAGGCTCACAACCAGTAATTCCTTAATGATTTGAATGTAACTGATTTCCCGGCCGGGTCCTGATGACACAGAATGACAATCACCAAAACGCTCCAATCAACTTCCTCTTTACTCCTCTTGGTTCATTTGTAAAAAGTCAGTGTGAACAGGAACCGGACCAGAACTATGTGTTGGTTTAGACCCAATGAACCCGACTGTATGAAAGCATGTTTGACCAGTTTGATCAGTTTGAATACTAACAATGGTTACGTTTAGCACTCAGTCTGTGTGACAAATGGTATCAACCCCAAAATGAAGTTGCTAAACCGCTTTGACAAAATAAAGCATTGCATTAAATTCTCCATCGTACTGTTCATAGCTCTTCTACACTTCCACAAGTGATTTAAATTCATCAATGAATTCATATTTATTTCTTATTAGAACAACTTGACGAGAACAACTTGACACAGTGTTGGTCTGCATCTCAAATTATTCTATGTGACATCCATTGTTGACCTTCCATCTAGCCCTGAACCTTGGTTACGCTGGTTTCTTTTTCAACCTCCTTTTCCCGACGATCCACTGAGACGGCTTCCGTCCGTCTCTCTGCTCGTCTACAGGACTTAGTGAGCCCAGGAACAAGCACCACATATTAAATGACTTGCAGAGCAGAGTTTCTGCTGGTTTTTAGTGCATGGAACGGGGAGCCTTCCTTTTTCCACCTGCATGTGACACCCTAATTTCCACCTGTTTCGACTTCCACCTCGTCTCGCTGCTGCTCAGTGATTGGCCCGATCAGAGGGGAGCTAAAGAGGGAGACGGAGGAGGAAGAATGTGGCCATTGTGCTTTCCAGGTATGTGTGTTTGTGACAAACAGAAAGCCAGAGGGAGAGAGGAGAGAGAGGGTGATCAGATCTTGTTACAGGTGTTTCATAAACAACGCAATGGTATTAACAGGCTCTCTCTCTCTCTCTCTCTCTCTCTCTCTCTCTCTCTCTCTCTCTCTCTCTCTCTCTCTCTCGTTGCTCTGCAGCTTTAGATTTCTGCTTTAGTGTTGCTGGATTAGGCTTATGGCTTTGTCACACACACACAACTGAATCTCTTGCTTCCCCATCATGTGATCATGTGACAGTCATGTGACACGAATATATAGCCTACTATGTGTCTACGTGCTAAGTCGTTTAAGCCTTTTCTCTTCCTTATATTTGAGGTTTGCTGAATAATAATTTTCCGTTGAAAATCACTTTAAAAAAACAAAGGAGATCTTTTATTTCTCTTCCTGTTTCCCGTTGTTTCTCCTTTTTGTCTTCCTGAACTAGAGTGGGCCCGAACAAGATACCACTAAGGTCACACTCGGGGGAAAACAAAGTGTAGATATGAATTCCTGTCTTTTGTGACTGTGTGGCCCTTTTTGCAATAGTGGAATGCGATACAGTCGGTTAAGAGATTAGTATCATTCTGAAAAATGGTTCACCTCTTGAACCCTTTTGGTAAGGAACAGACAGACAGACAGACAGAAAGGTCCATTTGAATAACTTTAAACTAACCATGTAACTGGTATCTATTTTTAATTTTAGTTTTGCATGAGGCAGTTTGAAGAAACCGTGTGTCATCACTTCATCAGCTCTGACCAGCACTTCAACAACACACACACCTTTCACACACCTTAAACATGTGTCAGTGTTCAGTAGTCACAAGGAAGCCGGTCGTCTGTTTAGAAGGAGGACACACACACACACACACACACACACACACACACACACACACACTCTCACAAAGGAGTGTATTACAGGTGTTACTCTGTACCTCCCTGTCCTCCCTGTCCTCCGTGTCCACGGTGATTCGCAGAAAAACATTGAAAGTGGAACTTTTCCCTCACAGCTCCAAGCTCTGAGCATCATCTACTAAAATTTCCCTGTCAGCAAATTATACATGATATGAATTATTGTGATCATATTCTATTTCTCAGTTCTTGTTTCAGCTTCAACACAGCTGCTTTTTTTTACACACAAAAACTGTAAGTGCACGCTGTATAAAGGCACCGTATATGTGCTCTTCACCTGCGATGCCACTCGTATACGCTCTCAACTAAATCACGTTTGTACAACAACAGGACACCCAAGGCCAACAGGCGCCCTGCTCAACCAGTTTCTGAAACGCACACACACACGCCAAACACACGACAAGACAGCAACTGATCACCCACCCACACACAGACACACACACACACACATATCCCCAAACAAATAAACAGTGAGTCCCTGTCCCATAACCTTGTAGTGAAGGTTAAAGCAGTCAGCTGGGTCAGTGTGAACACTGGACCAGCTGAAGAAATGTCCTTCCAGATACCCACTGTGTGTGTGTGTGTGTGTGTGTGTGTGTGTGTGTGTGTGACTCCTCCAGATGAGAAAACACACTGTGGTCCCTTAAGTTAAGCAGCCGAACTGTTTCAAGACTGAAACGAGGGAGAGAAAAGGGAAAGAAAAAAGGGACACATGACGAGTTCCCAGCCAACCTGTGGGATGATGGGACGTGTAGTCACGGTGTCGTCGTAGGCTCTTCTTCCGATGTTGAACAGCAATGATCCAGCTTGTCACTTTCTCATCTTCCCTTCCTCTTCCTCTCCTCCGCTGTGCTGTCCGTCAGCTCGTCTCCGGCCTCTCTGCTAGCCCAGACGCCTCCTGTCATGGATGACAGGTCCCCACAAGGCACAAATCAGAAGAGACACATCTGACGAGCACACACACTGAGAGACAGCGAGAGAGGACAAGTCAGAGTTTCTCTTCTCCTTTTGGTGTTTTTTTGGATTCTGACTCAGATCCTCTCCGTTTGCCCTCTCCTCTGCTCCAGTCACGACGGCGTAGACGCAACAGCAGGAGACGAGAGAGGGGAGGGAGCGCACAAGGTCTCGTAGTGGAGGAGAGGCAGAGAGAGAGAGGGAGCGCTGAAGGTGGCGGAGTTGAAGGAAACAGGGAGGAGGGAGGGAGGGAGGGAGAGATGGAGGGAGGAATGGAGGGAGGGAGGAATGGCAGCGGTAATTAGTGAGTCTGTACCTGACTCTCACTGACATAAGCCCCACATTCCTCATAAGCGAGGACGCGGGGGGAGACCAGGGAGGGGGGAAAAGAAAGGGAAAAGTTCTGAACACAAACACCAACACGCTAATGATCCTCGGAGAAAAAGCCCCTCCACCCAACAAACCATATATCTGCACTCACAGCACACCACAGCTGAGGCGTCGCTCAAGTCCAATGTTGCATGATGGGATGGCTCGCCGTCCGTCACCTACGACTTCCTCGAAAAGTCTCCTCTTCCGTCTCTTTTCATCTCACTATCTCTGCCCGTCCCTCTCTCTCCCTTTCAATCATGTGTATGGTGTACACACAGCCTCCTCCTAAAACTCACCAAACCTGAATCTGACTGTCCAAACCCCCAACACGCCTCCCTCCCTACCTACCTCCCTTCCTCCCTCCCTTCTATCATTCCAGATGGGAAATGCTATCCTCCTGTTGTGTGTGTGCAAACCTCAATCCTTTCAGCCAGAGCAGCATTCCTCTAAAGGAGTTTCCTGCACACCTAGTTGAAAACCTCACGCCACATGATCGTTTCCCATCCACCGCATGCTCATTACTGATGATCACACACACACACACACACATACACACACACACACACACACACACACACACACACACATACACACACACACACACCAACCGCTTTGCTCATTCACAAACGCATGCAGGCCTGATGTCATGATTACACACTGTCTTTATGTCCGAAAGTTCACTCCCCTGACTTAGGCAGATCCCTCTGTAATTTCAGTAATAGCGACTCTCTCCTCCTGTTCGACTGTGGGCATCTTCGTACCCTAACCTTAACCCTAACCCCTAAACCCTAACCCTGACCGGCATGAAGACGACATGGACGGGATATAAACTTGAAATGAAAGTAAAACAGTAGGAAGATCACCCACTGGCTCGACCGGTGGATCTTATCCTCCTCCTCCGTACACACACTCTCTATTCTCTTTCATTTACAACAGTAGTACTTGTTTGATCACGTAGAGCAGTTTCAACACAACCGGACCTCCAGCTCTCTTTCTCATTGTCTGTGTGTGTGCATGTGTGTGTGTGTGCATGTGTGTCTGTGTGTGTGTGTGTGTTTCTATGTTTGCCTACCTGGATTCTTTGTAGAATTTGGCGTGGGCGGGACCAGACACTTCCTCCTTCCTGATCTCAGGTGCGTGGCAAGTGCGGCCTCTTCGTGATAGCCAGTTGTCATGGAAACATGGACAGTGAGAGACAGAGAGACAGAGAGAGAGAGAGAGAGAGAGGGAGAGAGCTGTACTGAACAGTAACAACCGTTGTCAGCCAACTGACAGACTGAGGACAGAAGAGAGAAGTGAGGAAGCAGGATTTCTGTTTAGAGTAACAACAGCACACACACACACACACACACACACACACACACACAGTAGGGAACTGTGTGTGTGTGTATGTGTAGGAAACTGAGATTGAGTCAGACGTGCTCACACAGAGAAATAACGTTTCAACACAGCGGCTGAGCTCCAGGCTTGGAGGAGGCCGGAGCCGTTGGACGTGTTGCTCAATACGTTTCACTTTAATGCTTACATAACACTCCTTTTAACAGTGATATAGTATAACATATATGTTAACTTGTCAGATCTGGGCTCCTAAAGGTAGGCCGCAAGGTTCACAGTTGACCTTGCGGAAAAGTTTCACGGATCCTTTCTTATTATCACAGGTGGAAGCAATGGATGATTGGTTTTCAGTCATCATCAACAGTTTTTTTTGTCTTTTGCATTGTAATTACATTTAACTTCAGTCATTTTATTGTTTGCTGTTTTTGTATATTTAAGTTAATTTACTGATGACAGTAACGTTGACCTAATGGCTTTAGATTACTCCTGGTTTTTAAATCATCACTTTCTCTCAGTATGAAAATCCACCTGCAGAGTCCTAAAGTAAACGCATCGCAGTGAAGACCGTGACAGTAACACACTTTAGTGTTGCATGTTTATACAGAGCCGGCTGTTCAAAGTCATCCGTGTTAACTACTTAATTACCACTGACAGAATAATAACTTTGACATGCAATGAATAGGAGCATCTCAAAGATTGTGGCATCACATACCAGCAGTGTGAACTATCAACATGACATCAACCCCCGTGGGGTCCTTTAACATCTGGTCCGATGGTTCAATAAAAACATTTACACGGTAATGTAAGATGTGTCTTGGCAACCCCGTCTCCTTCAAAATCACATTCCCATACGACATCACGGCACGGACTCAGACCGAACGGGCCGAGATTAACAGAGGAAACAAAACAGAAACGCTAAAAACTACATAGTTAGGTTGAGGTTACAAAACTACATAGTTAGATTTCCTTTCAATGAACCAGCAAGAAGACTTATGACTTATATAACATTGCACAAATGTTTAAAGTACTAAAGCTTTCACTTTCTTTTCAGAGTCTTTGAGTTGATTTTGATGCATCAACGTACCATTCTGTTTTCTGTTGTTGAAGCAACATGTTGGGTCATGGAACAATGCAGGGAGGGATCATTCACAAACCAGTTGGATAACAGTTGTAGAGATAAAGGTTGCTTTATTTTATGGGAGGAGCAGGATTGTTCAAATGTTTATGGTTCTTTTATTGGTTGAACTTTTTCTCACACCGTCACCAGTAAAGATACCCAGCTCACCAGGAGGTAAAAGTGTTGATATTTCTATAACAAACAACAAACAAACAAAACAACAAAAACAATAATGATCGTATCTTAGAAACGATGAAACAATCTATAATACTGTTAATAAATGATATGATATGATAAAATAATATATATGGGAAATCCTATGTTGCATCCGTATCCAAGATGAAGTGAATAATTCTGGTTTATTGCATCTATTTTTCTAGTCGAGGCCATTGCTCTTATACATTGTGATAACATTGTACCCATCAAAATAACTGGCCTCATGATCTAATCCAGATGATCTAATCCAGATGATCTAATCCGCTTTATATGTTGGTAAAACAGAAAAAGTGAGCACACCTGGAATGTTACCCACCTGATTGCAGAGGAAAACTGTGTGACAGCAGTACGGAGGTCCACGTTTAACCACAAAGTCTCTCTGTAACCTTTGATGGATGTTTGGGTTGATACATTTTACGTTGGCCTTCTCTGCTCACCATGGTCAGCCATGTTGCCGCTGGCAGCAATTACTCTGGTGAGTATAAAGATATTAAAGAAATGGTTGGTTGGAGAAAGAAGCTTATTCATATTCTAATGAAAGATGAGAACCCAATCTCATAAGTATGAAGCTGCAGCCCGCGGATGATTTGCTTACCTTAGCAGATACTATGACCAAAAGTTTAAATGAGCGCCTTTAAATATGTTGTACATCATTTATTGAATGCAAACACAAAATGAATCAAGGAAGTGAAAGTTGTGGTTTTATAAGCTTTCTGGTGCAGAAACTTTCAACCTAGTAATGCAGCTTGGCCAGCGGACCTTGGCATCTGACTCCGACACTCATTCATGTGTTCATGTGACACCCGCTGCATTATGGGTATAGCAACACATGTAGTATATATAGGCCAAATCCCACCTCACACACTCACAGACTTTGATGGGCGTTCCAGTTAAATGTCTGAGGGTTCAGGTCTGTCCAGCGTTCACATCGTCAGGTGTATGAGGACTCGCTCGCGGACTTTTTGAGCCCTTTATGCCCACTTTCTGTAAGCTAGCATCGATGCTGACTTTGTCTGAGGGAATTACCCACAGTTCATAGCGTTGCGACGTGAAACACGGGGTTACCAGGGGAAGCCCATAGGAATTTAAAAAAAGGCAAAGAAAGAGGACGGCGCATGTGTGGAATATTACATTTACACAGAAACATTAATATTAAAGATTGAATATGGAACAAACATCACGCACCTGGTTTAATCATCAACCTGTTATTTTAATTTAGCTTATTGAAGCCGTTTGAACTGAAACAAGTAAATAAATGACTTGACAGTACGTCTGGTCTGGGATGATAAGATGCTGAAAGCGTCCAGTAAAGAGACCTGCCGAGTGATGTCCCATTTGTATTTCTACCATTTCAAGCCTCTCACACTCACCCATCTACCATTTGACGTCAGTTTAATTCCTGAGGGTTCAGGGTTTAAGGCTTTCAGAGGAACATTGGGATTTGGCCATAGATAGATACTCCACCCAGGGAGGTGGCTGGGTTAAACAAACACAGGAGTCTTGTCAAAGAGTTGTTAGTGTACCAGGTGAAACAAAAAGTAAACATTGACATTTTGTCACATCAGGCGTACCGTGAATCTTTAGCATCAATAGTCACATTAACATTAAGTCTCTGCAAGTGTTTTTTTTCCCAGTAAACAGGACTTCCTATTGACATCACAAGCTCCTTGCGGTGTAGGCATGGATGGGGGTCGAACCCACGATCTTTGGTTTACGAGACCAACGCCTTTCCTTGGCCACCATGCCTTGTAGATGTACTCAAAGTGTTCAGTTAAAGTACACGATGTAGTGGAGTAAAAGTGTACAGTAGCATAAAATAAAAATATCCATGTAAAGTATGAGTACTTTTGCTCTGCTACAACAAAGTAGTAGAAAAGACTACAATGTTGTTAGTCTACATATCAGAAAAGGTACTTGCAACAATCACAAGATCCAAAACCAGCTGTACAGAAAAGCCTTGTGAGAGAGGTTTCCACACATCTTGGATACAGTTAACAGAATCACCAGGATCAAGCTAGTGTTTGGCAGGTATGGATGGGGGTTGAACCCATGATCTTTGGTTTACGAGACCAATGCCTTACCACTTGGCCACCACACCACAAGAAAAGCTTCACGTTGTATTTAAAAGTTGTCAGAAAGTAGTGAAAGTAGTGCAGTAAAAGTACACAGTGTCCCTCTGGCTGGAGTGGAGTTGAAGTATCTAAAGTTTTTAGCTAAGTACAAGTATTGAGCTCTGCGACAATAAAGTAGTAGAAATTTCTACAACCTTGTTAGTTGTTAGTTTCAAGTCCAATTAGCAAAACACCTAAATCCAACTGAAAATGAACACACACATACAACGTGGATGTCCAGTTAAAGATTACAGTTACATTAACATTTAGGTAATTTAGCAGACGCTTTTGTCCAAAGCGACTTACAATAAGTACATTTGTCAAAAGAAGGAAACAAAGAAACCACAACGTATCATTGCCGATAAAGTAAGAGCTAAAAATAGAACAAGTGTTAGGTCCTCATCTGAGTAAAGTAGTGCTTCAAGAGCAACAGTGCTACGATCAGAGTGCTATAGGTCAAGGTTTTTTTTTTTTGGGGGGGTTGGGGGGGGGGGAGGGCTGTTAGTGGGTCATGCTATGTAGAGTCGAGGTGAAGTCTGAACAGGTGAGTCTTGAGCCTTTTTCGGAAGATGGCAGTGACTCTGCTGTCCTGACATTGGTCGGGAGTTGGTTCCACCACTGAGGCGCCAGAACAGAGAAGAGTCTGGACTTTGCTGAGCGACATTTGTTTGATTTCAGCGATGGTGGTACCAGCCGGCCAGCTGAAGTAGAGGAGCGAAGTGCTCGCTTCGGGGCATGAGGTTTGACCAGGTAGACAGGTGCCGTTCCATTGATGGCCCTGAAGGCCAGTGCCATCGTCTTGAATTGGATGCGTGCTGAAACAGGGAGACAGTGGAGGTCACGGAGGAGGGGGTCACATGGATCACAAGGATCATACCAGTATCAAGCTGGTTCGTCTCTATGGATGGGAGATGAACCATTGTTCTTTGGTTTACAAGACCAACGGCTGATCACTTGGCTATAACACCACACATACCGTACCTGAACTTGTATTTGGAGATGTGATCAGTACAGTCTGTCTAAAAAGCCAGTTCTTTGAACCGGGTTAATTCACTGAGTTGAATGATTCGGCTCTTTGTCGAATGTATCAAGTTTTCTTTTTGTCGTCTGTCCAGGTAGCTGAAATACATAACCTACACTCATACCAAGGCTAAGGGCGGGTACAGACTGTCCGTTGACGGACCTTTGCCAGACGAGGGAAGGCTTGTCTGGTTCATGGACTAGCAGCCATTGAAATTGCTTCCTGCTAGCTGGCTAATTCAGGCTACTTCCGGTTTCTTTGTTATTATAGTGCAGTGGATACCGTTATGACCAGAAGAGTCCTGCTATGTGTTTTAGTAATTCAGTGCTTGTATATATACAGGGGCAACGAGATCAGTCAATGGACCTGTATAGTTTGAACGTGGCCTAAGGCTTTGGCAGGTAGCCCATTTAGTTCTATGGTGTTTAACATTAGTCTCCTGGTCCACTAGCTCCTCTACTGGCTATATGTGGTATCACTACATACTGTGAGTCTGATTCAAACTACCCACAGAGAACCATGGCGAGACAGAGTCCACAAGGCCGAGTCCACGAGCCTGAGTCCACAGCGGTACAAGAGTGTGATCAACCTTCTCACCTGGCTCGCTATAAAACACAGAAATTAGTATATTTCGCAACATTTTGAACAATTCCTTTGATAGTTAAAAATGAAATAAATAATTAAATGATCCTTTAACGGTGGTTTCATGAGCTTTTACTTTACACACACATAGAAACATGCCTTTTCACCGGGTGTAAAGAAAAGCAAACTGGTCCCACAATAAGCAGCTCAGCTACCCTGCCCTGGTTGCTGCACAATAGACAGGAGAGACCTGAGACACAGATCGCAGAGATTCCCATGAAAACGGTCCGCCGGTGCTCCAGAACGCTGCACAATGACACACAAAGAGGCAAGGCAAACGGTCTCTATTCACCTGCAACAAGTGAGCGTCATCAAGCCGTCACACTCACCACAAGGACACAAGGAACTTGCAACGTGTTACTTACTGGATCTGCTGGTGAACTGGATTCATGATGTGGTTTGTGGTCCTGGAATCTCCTGGTGTCTCTCTCTCTTCCTCTCTCATTTTACACAAATAAGATCAAGTAATGCAGCTTGGCCAGTGGTCCTCGGTGTCACCAACGCTCATTCAGCATGGTCACATGATGCACCCAAGCGTTGCATTATGGGTAAAGCAACAGTAGTGTATATATAGATAATAATGGATTGGATTTGTATGGCATTTTTTTCCAGGAGACTCAAAACGCTCCGACAGGGTTCCATTCATTCACAAACAGTCATACTGGTAAACTACAATAGTAGCGACAGCTGACCTGGGGCAGACTGAAGGAAGCATGGCTGCCGTATATTCATGATGTCCTCAGTGACAAGAGGTAGTATGACATCACAAGCTCCTTACAGTGTAGGCATGGATGGGGGTCGAACCCATGATCTTTGGTTTACGAGACCAACGCCTTTCCACTTGGCCACCACGCCTTCACACACCTTGTACTTGTATCTAAAGTGTTCAGTTAAAGGACACAATGTAGTGGAGTTGAAGTTTACAGTAGCATAAAATAGAAATAACCATGTAGTACCTACAGTTTGTACTTAGGTACAAGTACTTGAGCTCTGCTACAACAAAGCAGTAGAAATTACTGTATTAGATGAATGTAGTGCAGGAAAAGTACACAATTTCCCTCTGAATGTAGTGGAGGAGAAGCCTAAAGTAGCATAAAATTTAAATACACATAGAGTTCCTGCATCTAAAGTTTGTAATTAAGTACAAGTACTTGAGATCTGCTACAACAAAGTTGTACAAATTACTATAAACGTGTTAGTTAAAGCATACCAGAAGTACTTTACAAGATTCACGTTGCCTAAATTGCCCAGATTATAGAAACTCACGTAAAACCTGAACGTCCAATTAACAATCATATGAGTACGCAGCTGGCGTTTGGCAGGTATGAAGGGGTGTTGAACACATGATCGCTGGTTTACAAGACCAACGCCTTACCACTTGGCCACCGCACCACAACGAAGAGCTCCTGGTGATCTGGATTCATGATGTGGTTCATGGTCCTGGATTTTATTTTGAGTTTCTCAGTGTCTCTCTTATGTTACACAAATAAGATCAGTTACATGTTTGACTGTGATGTAGCGACATTTCTTGTCAAGTTCTGACCTTGTACTTTCCACAAACGCAGCATTCTCCACACTGTGTGTGTGTGTGTGTGTGTGTGTGTGTGTGTAATAGATTCTAATTTTGTCTTGATGAGTGAGAAAACCCAACCTCTCTCTCACACACAAAACCACAATAAATACACTGCATGAATAGTACGCAGTATTTTTGGTCTGGAACTGTTTTGACCACCATAACACAAAATCAAACACATGCTGGAATGTTGCTACTGTTTTTCCACACGCTTCAACAATGCGGTATCAAGGCCAATATGGTGTTGAACAATGATATTGTCCGAGACTTATGGGGTCCTTATTGAATTTCTAATGTTATATTTAGTTATGTGGCATGCATCTTAACTTCCAGGTCACCCAGACAATGGTGTTTCCAACTTTGTGCCAGTAGTTTGCAGACTTGCCTTGGTTGAGTTAGCCACTTAACAAGATCTTGTGGGAGCCTGGATTAACGCTTGGATGTCCACAAACTTCTGGCCACATAAAGCAGCATACCTGGGTCTTTGGTCAACTCAAGGTGGCTCAAGTAGATTACCCACATTACATGTAAACGCTGGATGTTACTGAACGGCATCGGCTGGACGATGTGAGTGTACGAAGGTAAATAGATTAAAGAGAGAGAAGAAAGTGCTTCCAGTACTGTACAGCTTCCTGTTAAAGATTAGACCTTTATTGAGAAAATTCCTGCTCGGCTTATGGCCGCACGACCCGCCGTCTCCAACCGGGCCGATTATTGAATATGCTGCTACACCCCCACACACAAACACAACCCATACGGAGTGGCTGGAGGCCTGTTGTGAGGCGACATTGATGACGCGTGTTGGATGGGATAATCTCTCCAGCTGTACTCTCACCCGCAGAGAACGAGGCTCATTTGGCCCCCAAAAAAGGCTTGCTGTGGTTTTTCCACCCACCGAATGAACCCCCCCTCCTGCTTTTTCTGTAGCTTACGGAGCACTGGTGAACCACCAAAATCAACTCTGTGTTCATCCTTCATGGTCGACAGATTTAATGACTGGTTCGTCTGCTGCACCTTGTTCACGCAGGAGAAATACCGATATGAAGAGTCAGCTTATACATTCATAATGGTCATGTAGTCGAATTCAATAAAGGCCAGAAAGTGGCTTTGAAATGGGTCACACACCGCTTGATCGCTGGCATAATTCAGTAAAATGTCTCTCCCTGCTGGTTTGAAACAGACATCACAGTATAAAGGAAGACGCCCACTGAGTTTAAGTGTTTTTTCACAGCAGGGGTGAGAGAGTAACTTTTTATGACTATTAACAACTCTTTTACTAAAGCTAAAAAGTGGCTCGATGTCTTCACAACATCTTAATAGGCTCGTTAACACTGCACAGAGGACTATTTTTTAACTAAAAACAAATGTCATTTTTACTCAGAAAAAAACAATAAATACTTTTCAATATCAGAACACAAGAAATTGAACAAAACACATGTGAATACAATTGCTGAGTTTAATTTTTTTTTTTTTATGTTAATATTTCAGTTCAACATGATATTAAATGTGGTTTATTGTTACAGGGAGTTCTTGCGTGAATAAATTCAGAAAGGAGAACACACAAGTGTGAAGTTACTGCTCGTGTTTGGTGAACTGTGATGATAAAATACATATTTTTGTTCTCTGTAGGTAAGAAGGGAGAGTAAGGATTGTGTAATTGATGGGTAAATATGTTATGTGGAAGTTTATAATCCCGCTTGGACTTTATGTGGTATTGTTTAGGAACTTGTTCAAAGTAACGTACTGAAAACAGCTAGCCATTAGCTAGCACTGGTTGCTTCGTTACCTTGAAGGAGCGGGAGGCTGGAGAGTAAAACTATGAGCCGGTCTAAAGAGCCCGGACTGCTCGTGTATAGTTCATAGATGAATAAATAAATATGTTAAAATAGATACAAACATTGATTTGTTAATGTGACATTAACGCTGACTGTATTAGAGAAACAAGTTGATATTAAATGTACATACTGAAACTGGTCTGGAATAGCAATGCAACAGACATGATTATTGTTTTGTTGTTGGTGCAGATGTTCATACTTTTTCTGTGTTAGAATATCGAATACGTTCCGAGAACGAGAACATACACTTGAGGGTGAAATTACTGCGCATGTGTGTGGTGAACTATGATGATAAAATACTTATTTTTTCTCTTTGCAGAACAAAATAAAAGACTTTCAACTTAAATGTGTAGTGGAGGGCAACTTCACTCTGTACCACGCTACAGATGGATGGATGGATGGATGGATGGACAAACATCCTTAACACTGCTTGAGGTGTGAAGCACTGCAGTGGCCACTAGGGGTCAGTCTCTCTGATGTGTCTCCCGTGGTCAGACTGTTTGTCAGAACAGAGTTCTAACTTGGTCACAACTGTCTCCTGTTTGTACTGTGTAGAGATGTTGACAGTGATGTCACATGATGGTGACCTTTAAGTGTGAAAAGTTGTCCTCCACAGTGTACAATGCACTTCACTCTATATCAGACACAGAGATGAGAGGCTCATTATCATATAGTTGCCATGGTATTTCAAACTCAGGAGAGAACAAAGCCATGCATGACAAAGAGGCGATGAGTGTATGAAGTGATCTAATTCATTGGGACCCGGCGCGGGGCAGAAAGCCCCAGTCAGCCTGGATATTTGCTCAGGCTGCATTTCTTCCAGAAGATGAGCTGTGTTGCTCCCGTGAGAAGGATTCACAATGACAAAGGTAAGATCCGCTATGCAATTTTAAACAGCCCATCATCGTCTATGCAGATTACACTAAGCTGCTGTAGCCCTTTCTTCCAGTCCTGCTCCTCTAAAGTGGACTTAAAGAGTTGCTCTCGTGGAGGAGAGGAAACTGCTTCACACTCATTAAATCACTGCCGTTTGATATTCATTCATTTATTCCATTTGCACTGACACGGCCTTATTGGACACGCTCGCACATTTCTGGTCAATTCCAACTCCTGAAACACTGATGAGTGCTGTGAAAGCTGATTGCACTCTGTCTGTGTTTCTCTTTATTAATCCACTTTCATTAGAGCCCTGCGACTTCTGGACGTTAATCCTTATGGGCCAATTCTTATTGTCAAGTCAAGTGATCATCAAGTCATCCGAAAGCCAGAAGCACATCCTGCAAACCTGTATACTGTTACTTCATTACTGTGTGTGTGTGTGCACAGATGAGTGAAGCGGGTCAGTGAGAGGTGGACCTTTGTACAGGGTTGGACAGCGACGCATTATTTATTCATGCTGATGTATCTGACCGGCCGCCTAATTGCAGCAGGAGGAGCCCGATTACATGCTGCGTCCTATACTGCCGCACGGTCTCACGTTCACCGAGGCCGGAAGTGGGATCGCATGTCAGCCTCGTCTGACGCCATGCGTCTTATTTACATTTGCACAGCTCACATTCAACCCTGCAAACAGACGATGTGTCTGTTGAGACGCTCGCTGGTTGAACAGGCTGGCAGGAACGTCAACGGAGAAATGGACAAATGTTGAGGGACAGACTGGAAACTGTTTACATTAGTGCCTGACAAGTGTTTGCTGATGTTGCTGTGGTCATGGGAGACAAAGGTACGGTCTTCATGCTGTTGTTTGTTTGTTTGTCACCTCGACTCTACATAGCATGACCCACTAACACCCCCCCCCCCCCCCCCAAAAAAAAAAAAACCTTACCTATAGCACTCTGATCGTAGCACTGTTGCTCTTGAAGTACTACTTTATTCAGATGAGGACCTAACACTTGTTCTATTTTTAGCTCTTACTTTATCGGCAATGATATGTCGTGGTTTCTTTGTTTCCTTCTTTTGACAAATGTACTTATTGTAAGTCGCTTTGGACAAAAGCGTCTGCTAAATGACTTAAATGCAAATGTAAATGTTTGATTTGTGTAACTCCGAAAAGTGAAGCTGAGGCTGAAGTGCCTTCACTTGCATTCTCTCTGGCCATCAGGGGGCGACACCTCAGGTTGTAAAAAGACATCTGATTGTACAGTCAATGAGAAAAAGACCCAACCAGCCAATTATTGTATTGTTTATTCCGTATACACAACATCTATTTCACCTCTGTCCATCCTGGGAGAGGATCCCTCCTCCCCTGCTCTGCCTCACTGATGAAGGGGTCTAAAGATGTCGTATGCTGTACAGATTGTAAAGCCCTCTGAGGGAAATGTGTGATTTTGAGCAATATAAATAAAGTTGAATTGAATTGAGTAACACGAGCTGTCCCCCCTCTCTGACAGTGGGCTCCGGCGAGGATGTGAACCGGAGCTCTGTGACAGAGGAGACCTTCATCTCGCATCAAGACCACAAGGAGCCTCTCTCATTTCCTCGTCTTCATTCATCTTCACCTACGCCGGGTAAATTACTATATTGTATCTTTCAATTTGTTTTTCTCACACTGATGACATTTACTCACATTCCTAAAGTATTCAGTCAGTATTTCCTGGCACAAAGTAAAGGTTTTTAACATTCAAACATTTATCGAGCGGACCCTAAGAGACGGTTGGTCACATATGAAAAGTATGAAAAGCAGCATGTCAACAAATGGGCTTTTATTGAGAAAACAAAGATGCCATGTGACTCCAGATTGCAGTCACCTGAACTGTACACACCAAGTAAAGCAGCTTTTGAAACCTTATCCAAAAGTAAGAATTGCCTGCTGCCAAAAAGGCCAGCGAACAACCCAAATGAGCGACACTGCAGTGCTACTTAGATATATGTTCCTCCCCTGATGCCTCTCCTCCTGCTTTCATGACATTTCCTCATATCGTCTCTCCAACTTGCCCCAACAATTCTTCACACCTCACCTCTAACTCAGTACTTCATATTACCAGGACCAGGATGACTGAGAACCTCAGACACTAATAAAGTAATGCAGAGCAAAGTTGGAGAGGGTTCTGTTGAGGCATGTTAAGGTGGAATCTTTAAATTGGCCATTTGGGATTAGGTATCAGTAAAACCAGCAACACTGTTTAAAATGAGTTAAGCCAAATTAAAAATGAAGAGCTGTTGCACAATTAAAATCTCCATTTAGCAAATACAAATGTATTAATGTAAAATGTGAGTTTAATCAATATGGAGATGCTTGCTAAACCAAATGAAGTACAGAAATAGAAGAGATTGGTTGGAGAGGACCCGTCACACAATGTTACATTGTCTGCTCAAAAGTAATACGGTTAGCCTAATGTTACTCATGTTGACGTTGGTGGTTACTGCATTTCTCTCACGGCCATGTTTGACACTTTGATCCGATCTTCTTGTTCAGCTTCCTTTCTGAACCCCTTCAACCTGATTCTGTTTAAATGAGCAAGCTGTCTTCACAAGACTGAACAGACGATACAATTATACACCTTAGCACTATATCTTGGATTTTGTATTTAACATCAACATCCCATCAAACACTGCTGCATCTGTGGGTTTGTCACTACAAGCGACCTATAGTGTAAATTTAAAAACATATAAAAAATATTGATTATAACTGCCTTAAGGAAAGAGATGAGCAGATCTCTTCTCACACATCCCTTTCTTTCTTTTATGACCACTAACACACTTACTTACGTACTCATCCCTTCTTCCTGCAGCCCCTCCTCTGTCCGATCAGGCATACCTGCAAGCAGCAGTCGTTTTCCAGCAGCTACGGACGGAGAAGCCGATCGCACAACAGCTTCTGCATTATGGGAAGAAGAGGGACGCGGCGCCACCGGAGAGCGGGGCCACAGCCACTCGGAGACAGGCCTACCAGCTCGCCTTCAACACACTCAAATGTATAAATACGAGCTCTGAGAGTAGAAAGTAGAACCATGCTCCCCGGGTTGGAGAAGCATGGCCTGATGGTTAAACATAAAGCTGGGGTGAAATTAATTTGATCTACTCCGCTGCTATCTCTGCCAACCTCACCCACCTCCTATAGGGAAGCCTTATCTCTATAATGAATAGCAGTGGAGCTGCAGCATGTGCGTCAACTCCAATATTCACTTTTGAATAGCGGCTTCAACTGCAGCCTGCAGATTAAATAGTATATAGTCGCACATTTCCTTTCTCCACGTGACTGCAATGAGTGGAGCTGCCGGAGGTACAGCAGATGTCTGTATGGGAGCTGATAAGAGGCAAATGCATGCACAAACGGGTTTACATGCAGTATTTGACCGCACATGTAGCGGTGGTTAGTGTCGATAGTTTTATTTTATTGGGCCAGGTTTGGAGATATTACTCTTGGTTCAATGCATGTGATCAAATACCCAACTCTCCAGTTACCCTCAGACAGAGGATTTTTACTGTTTTAAATCGTTTTGGTTCTCTCTCAACCTCGTTTCAGGTGTCAGCTGTTTCGACCAAAAGAAAAACCCAATAAACCAGCAGCCAGTGCTTTACAGACAGTAAAGTGGAGCATTTAGCAGCTAAAGAGTCAGACATTTCTGCTCAGGAGCTGGTGGAGACCAAACCGGAGCACAAAAGAGAGTTAATATTTTTGAATATCAGGTGACAAGAAACACAACCCAAATTGATCATGATTTTGCTGCTGCTGATTCGCAAATAGGCAACTGCTTGCTTACCTGCTCGACATAACAACTTCATGAGTTATGTCAGCCTTGTGTCTTCTGCTGCCCCCAAGTGGCCAAAACAGTCAAATAATGCTGTTAAAGACAATCTGCAGCAATATGTCTTTACAGAAACAACGCCCTGAGAAATAGTCTCATGGAAACTGATGAAGGTCTGTGGATTATCTGCGTTTTCTCATTAGGGTGTTCGTTATTTTTTTTAACCGGAGGGATTTTTCGGACCTCTGATCAATTTATGCATGAACTGAGCTGAAGAGATTTGTGCATTAACAACCTGGTTTTCCTCCTAGACCAAGATTTACTGGAGGACATCATTGCTGACAGCTGCTTCCACACTTCTCAGCACATTGTGAGTCCCCAAAAGATTTGACATGTGATCTCAAACCCTAACCGGACCCACCAGTTGGTTTGTTGGGGGCCGGTCACACTGAGACGCTACAAATCTTTGTTTTCCTGCGCTACGACTACCTGGTTTGGCCTCCCTTCATGTGCTGCACGTTGTGTTTTAGTTTTAAGATTTGCATCAAAGTTCAAATATTCTCATCTTTTCAGCACCAGATATGCCGGTACACTGTCTATGTCACACTTGGCTCAGTCGGCCAATAAAATTGAGCAAGAGGTCGGGCTTTACAACTTCACCACTTCCTTTCTGTTTTGATGCCGGTAGACGTGGTAGGAATAGACGAAAGATTGATACTAGCAGTTTTTTTTCATACGATGAACGATATATTTATTTCAGTTTTTCCAAAAAACAAAAGAAATACCTGATGCACTTTGCTCAGGGACGTATTTGAAGCGGCCTGTTGTGTCGTGTCTCGTGTGATCGGGGACTAAGAGCCACATAGAAGATTTTTTCTAAGTGTCTCTTTTTAATTGGCCATCTTGAGAAAAAGAGCTGAACCCGGCATCTTTATTCTGAGCTCTCCATCTTAATTGTGTGTCCGCTCCGAGCGCTTCAAGTTAGACATTTCTGAACTTTTCAGAAAAGCGTTTCATACAGACGTCACTGTAGAAAACGGAGGAGAAGCGTGTTTTGACCTTGTCTGATCCATGAATAGGAGCAGAGTGGACTGTTGTTGCTGCTGGGTTTTGTGTTTTCAGTCTCCAACCCATCGTCCTCCTCTCTCTAATGTTACCGTCAGGTTGAGAGATGACAAGCTCATCATACAAGTATGAAGCAGCATACTCCACTATCAATGTCAAACAGATAGTAGCCCAAATAGATCATAAAACGGTGGTTAGAGTGATGATATACTGTCAAGATATTGTTGTCATAGAAACATAGAGTCCTATGGGGGCTGCTTTCCTGCCAGTAGAAGGTGCTACGTGGTCTCAGACCCATCTGAGGAGCCACTGTTTGGGAAAAGGGCCAAAACTCTCCACAAGGTCTTGGAAAACATCTTTTCCATTGACAAAACCTCTTTAGGAGCCGCCATTGTTGCTTAGAACAAACAGTCACACACACACCTAAGGTAAAATCCAAGATGGATTCTCGTGTGATATGTGATCTCGTAGTTCTCGTGACATCCCGAGAATCCAGCCGCCGTCAGTGTAAGTTAAACTGAAACTAAAGTCAATCCAGCACCTCAGGAGCACTGGGAGTTATCTGTCTTCAAACAAAGTAGCCGTGTTCGTCCATATGGATGTGCTCCATCAGAAGACGTGAAATGAGTGAGGGCCACGGGACGCAGTTAAAGGCCATTTGTATTCAGATCTGTACGGAGTCTGGCTGGTTATAGATGGCAAATGATGCACACAGGAGAGAGGCTGGCTCCCACACCGGGAGACTATAAACGACACCATAAAACACCGTGCCATATCACACACACACATGGAGAGTGTGTGTGTGTGTGTGTGTGTGTGTGTGTGTGTAGAGGATGGCTTTATTGAGGGATGGGTGAACAACATACAGATCATTAGTCTGACAGTGTGACTGCACACAGCTCTTTATGATTCCACACACCTCTTTATTTCAATATGCTGTACACACACAGACATACACACACACACACACACACACACCCCTCGAGAAAACGAGTTGAGGGAAAGGTAAGTGTGTTAGTGGTCATAAAAGAAAGAAAGGGATGTGTGAGAAGAGATCTGCTCATCTCTTTCCTTAAGGCAGTTATAATCAATATTTTTTATATGTTTTTAAATTTACACTATAGGTCGCTTGTAGTGACAAACCCACAGATGCAGCAGTGTTTGATGGGATGTTGATGTTAAATACAAAATCCAAGATATAGTGCTAAGGTGTATAATTGTATCGTCTGTTCAGTCTTGTGAAGACAGCTTGCTCATTTAAACAGAATCAGGTCGAAGGGGTTCAGAAAGGAAGCTGAACAAGAAGATCGGATCAAAGTGTCAAACATGGCCGTGAGAGAAATGCAGTAACCACCAACGTCAACATGAGTAACATTAGGCTAACCGTATTACTTTTGAGCAGACAATGTAACATTGTGTGACGGGTCCTCTCCAACCAATCTCTTCTATTTCTGTACTTCATTTGGTTTAGCAAGCATCTCCATATTGATTAAACCCACATTTTACATTAATACATTTGTATTTACTAAATGGAGATTTTAATTGTGCAACAGCTCTTCATTTTTAATTTGGCTTAACTCATTTTAAACAGTGTTGCTGGTTTTACTGATACCTGAGAAAATCCCAAATGGCCAATTTAAAGATTCCACCTTAACATGCCTCAACAGAACCCTCTCCAACTTTGCTCTGCACTACTTTATTAGTGTCTGAGGTTCTCAGTCATCCTGGTCCTGGTAATCTTTGAAAGCTTTATCGTGGGCACCTGGACGGGCTTTGGGGTCTTGAACCGTTCCACCTCTCATCCAAGAGGCTTCTTCACTTCTAACCACCAGTCACTTAGAACTGATGTTGAAATGTTGTCATGTGGTTTGACAAGGTTTTTGAGCTGCAACTGCACCATCCCAAAGGCAGATTAACTCTAAAAGTGTGTCGTCTTTTTTAAGATAATTTATACTGTGTTCCACCTTAATTTAATCTGACCCAGTCATATAAATACGGATGTGTACAGCTCTGCAGAAATCACACAAGTGTGTCAGTATGATTATTCAAATAGAGCTTGTGGCTGCATGGATACACCGTTCGTTTCACATCCCCATGTCATGTTGTGCACCTTTTAACTGTTTATGCAAAAAATTTAATTTCTTTGCATTTTCTATTAAAATCAAGTCTTATTTTCCTGTAAAACTAAATATGACACATGCTTATGTCAGTTAGGAGCAACTAATTTCAATCAATAATATCATGGCGGTCCATCAGTCTGTAACTTTTAGCAACAAGGGAGTTGTGTATGCATCTCTGTAGCTTCATATCTTGCTACATATTAACCACGCCCACTTCTTAGTGGTCCAATCAAATGTGAAGGATTTGATTGAAATGCCTCTCATAACTAACCACATTTACTACTTCTCGCAGTTCAGAAGTGCTAACGTCCCTCTCACTGGGATTTAATGATATTATTGCAGGTTTAAGATGAAAGAGCTGGTGACGTTAAACAACAGTCGACTGCAGACATTTTGGATGGTAAATAATGATGACATGAACAGAACGACTGCGTGATGTTTGGGTGAGCGAGCTCCAGGGTCCTGGTTGTGCAAACTGGCCTACTGCCATGAATCACTGAGCCATCATGGGCATTTCAATTATTCAAATGGTCTGCTGTGGAAAAAGCTCTATCCATGTCCACATGATGACGATAACGATGATGAAGAAAGCGCTCATGTTTTGCAGCCTCGTGACTCGTTGCCATTGGCGATGGTGATGCTCTTCGACTTCCAGGACGGAAAGTTTTTGGCGCGTGAACATTCGACAAAGGAAGGGGAGGAGCCTGTCCAGGAAGTCAGGGACCTGGAAAGCAGTCTGCAGAGGTGTGTGTGTGTGTGTGGGAGTGACTGTGGAGGGTTAACATACCGCATATAAAAATGGATGTCACGAAAACTGAAGGTAGGAGACATGAAAACGTGATCTGAAGTATGTTTACAATGATGGTGTGTGCATGTTTATTACAGGTGTAAAACCAAGCTGGCAGCATCTCTTGCCCGCTGCAGAGTGAAACAGAATCTGCAGAGTGTTTCCTGTTTTTTATCTGATCCTGTCAGGACCAAACAGCACAGAGCAAAACATCTGCCACTTTACGCCTGGGTCAATACTCTCAAGATCAGGTACTCACACACACAACCTAACCCTAACCCACACAAGAGGGGCGTGTAAAACATCAAAGCTCTAACTGTGGCACAGGCCCTATTCTGAGAAATCACAAAAAACATCTTGAATTCCCGGCTTGCGTAGGATTAAATCTCTATATATCTCAAAATTTTTCAAATACATTATGAACATGCTCAACATGTTTGTTGATTTTGGAGTATCATTCCCACATTTGTGAATGAAGAACATCAGACTTTGGGGTTGGGGAAATCACTGTGACTGTAAATCTTACTTATACGCTTAGTCATCACTTGGTAAACAAAGAAATTGTATTAAAATTAAAAGATAATGGGGTAAACCGTCAGCTATCTAACTCCTATGAAACAACACAAAGAGTGATCTGTGATTCAGAGCAGCAGGAATGAGGACTGGTGGTGATTATTGAGCGGTAACAGAAATGTGTAACACGTCGTTGTTTGAGTTACTTACTGGAACGACCGCAACACAGTCAGAAACTACACGCACTGTGCCGCTTCGCCGGCTACTGCGGGCATCGGGGCGAGCGGGGCAGGTGGGAGAGAGAAGTGGATCATACCATGACGTTTTTTGACCATGTTTAAGCTTGTCAAACACGGACTTGCGTAAAACCCATGACGATATGACTAATATATATATCTAAGTGTGCTTTATTTGCGGGTGCTGTCGCGGTGCCGCTACGACATGCACACTGCCTAGCACAACGTAATGTGGCGCCGAACCCGGACAAAGGTTGCGCGCCTCAGCTGTTTTTGAGTTTAACTGCGTGTTTAGATTGTGGATGAGAAAGAATCCATTATTTGTACCGTTATTATCAATATAATTCCATTTTTTACTGCCAAATATAGTAGCCGTTAAAACTCGAAGCGTGAGATTTTAGCTGACGCAGATCAATACTGCAACGTGCCCCATAAAAAGTGTCTATGACGCAGATGCACACAAGTGGGATAAAAAATCCAACATCTAACGTGTTGTCTCCTCGTAGTGTTGAGGAAGTGTGTGTAGCGCTGCGAGGCGCCGGCTTGTGCGAGGTGAAGACCTTGAGTGACCTCGGAGAGAAGACGTTCTGCAGAGACCCTCTCTGTCCAGACACACTGGTCTTCTCCCAGCAGCTTCATGCTCTGCTGCAGCACAGCAGCCTCGCCAGCACACATGCACTTAACACACAGGTACCATGAGTGTGTGTGAGGAGTGAAGCGTGTAAATGGAGGTTACACCACTAATGTGAAACATGCTTTCCTCCCCCCGGAGCTTCTGAAGATCATTTTAGAAGAAGAGGTATAAGACTGACTGGTGGATAGAGTAGAAGTGGTTTGTAAATCTACTTGAGTGAGGATAGAGAGGATAAGTCCCGCCCCTTCCTGTGGACTCCCATTCTCGGAAAAAATATGTGTGGTAGTCAACGGTGAGAGACCAGTCATTTTCTCATCCCTCTAAGAATTGTACCACGAATTACACACAGATTAAAAGATAACTTTTACACGTCAAGTTGTATTTTGTTCTCTAATTGTTAAAGTATCAGACTGTGAAAACAAGTCATTCTAAAGACAACTAAAAGTGTAGTAAGTGCAAGGTTAGCTAGCTCACAAGCCAAGCTATCGGCCGTGTTGGTGACGTACAGAGATGTCATTCACTGAGCCGTTTCACACTAAACTCAATGATACTACGACAAACTGAGACTTTGTTGACCTCAAAATTATCATTAAAATTGACAAACATCATATGTCTAATTCATGGTAGGCCTACAATTCAAACATGGCAAAAAAAAGTCTCGCCGTTGACAACCATTCACTCTCACATTCACACCTACGGGACATTTAGAGTCATCAATGAACCTATCCCCATCCTGCATGTCTTTGGACTGTGGGAGGAAGCCGGAGAACCCGGAGAGAACCCACGCTAACACGGGGAGAACATGCAAACTCCAGAAGGAACCCAAACCCGACCGGGAATCGAATCTGGGACCCTCTCGCTGTGAGGCGACAGTGCAAGTCCTCAAAAGGCAACTCACAGACAGTTGCCCAATTACATAAACCAGAGGAAATGTAGTCATTACCCCCCGGTTGCTTCTGTCCTTGAATAGCCTACAGCTAAACTTTACTGCTGTGCGACAGATTAAGAGCTTTGCTTCATTTCCTGTTGTGAAGTTTTAAGTTGTTACTTTGTATAAAAGAGAAGTCAGTTTGCTGTTGGCCTTGATCAGTAACAGTCTATAACACAAGGGGGCGCACTTCTGTCAAGGCAATCCTTGGTGTGTTTTTTTTCGCAGGACAGGAGTGTGTGCGTGGCAGTGAGCGCGGTGCGCCCCCTGCTGTTTGATAAAGGTGACGTCCTGGTGGCGGGGTCCTTCTCAGCCGTGACGGTGGCTCAGGTGTGTGTGGCAGCCGCTGCCCGCGCTGGTCGCGTGTTGGTGTGTGGACCGGATCACACAGCTGGACAGATACAGGAGATACAAGAACTACTCACGCACATGGACATCAAAAGTGAGTGATGAAACCATGGAGAGAGAAAAACTAGTTTATGTATTATTATTAAGTGTAGGCCAATAAAGAGACGAGGTCCCGCCCCTTCCAATGTTTCCCATTGGACCTTCTTTCAAATATTTTTCTGATGCCATTTGAATTGTGCCAACAATTACACGTATCTTGTTTGTAAAAGTATAAGCTCTTTTTAAACATCAAGAAATATGACAAATTTTGTCATCTAACCCCAAACATCACATATACACTGGCAGGGGCGGGACTTCACCTCGATAATGCAAGTGTGATTTATGAGCCTTTGAGAATAATCTCTATGCTCACCTTCTCTACATACGCATGGCTTTCTTCATACAAATGTCCAATGTAGATGTGCGAGTCCTGTCGGAAGCCTTCTCTGGTCTGGACGAGTGGGACGCTGCGGTCCAGCGTTTAAAGGTCATCTTAGTGGTGCCTCAGTGTTCGTCCACTGCTCTCAACGACCCCGTGCCCACCATCCACAGTGAACATGGAGGTATGTAAAAAACAGAAAATCAGATGTGTAGAAATGTTGATAGAGGTCGCGTCTTCCCATTGAACGTCCTATAGTAGGTTTCATTCTGTTGTCAGACTGGGATCTACTGCCGGACTTGTGTCACCATTCTGTGTCCCGGAGCAAAATACAGAAAATGGCCAACCAGCAGGCACGACTCCTAGCACACGCCCTCTCCTGTGAGTTTGCAACTTTACCTTTTCACACGGTTCATCTCACTTCAGTTATGTTTATTGCAAAATCAGTTTATCAGATAGACTGACCAACATGTAACTGTTGTTGCGTCAAGCACCTGACAGTCCAATCCCGCTGTCCTCACCCATGTCGCCAGGCAAACACAGCACCACCTAGAGGACTGAAGAACAATTGCTACCAAAAGATTTTTTATTTTGTATTTGCACATACCTTAATAAAGTATAAATATAATAAAAAATCGATACTCGGCGTCCGTTCAGCAATACAATATTGCCATGCAAAAACGCGATACTATGCTGTATCGGATTCCTCTCCGACCCATGTACGCTACTAAAACACAGTAGCTAACACAGCTGATTCTTCTTTGTAACCTTGTTACTGTCAGTCCCAAAGGTTCAGACGCTGGTCTACTGCACACGCTCAGTGTATCCTGAGGAAAATGAACAGCTGGTGAAAAGAGTGTTAGAGAAAGCACACACTCATCCCAAACTGCTGCCATTCAGGTAAAACACACACAAACACACACACACACACACACACACACACACCTGTTCTCTCTTCGTGCAGGTCTTAGTTGTCTTTCTATTAAGGATTTAATTGTGCAATCAGACCTGTCCACAAGCTCAAACCACAAACATAATGAGAAAACCACGACAGGCCAAACATGAGGCTTTAAGGGATTTTAGAATTCTAGGTGCATTCAAAGAAACACAAACCACCTAACGAGCCCGTCACGGAGAGCGGCGGGAGATTGGCAGCTCACAGTGAAGCTCGACTATGTTTGACAGTAAATTTACATCGAAGCCGATGGTGCTCTCACTGTGATTGAGATTGTTTCAGAACATTGAATTCATCCTCATGCATCAAGGCGGGTAACTTCACCGAGATCAAACAAGATGGGGACATCATCGGTGGGATTCATCCATGAATGTCTGTAAAATGTCACATTAATCCATCTACAGTAGTGGTTGAGATACAGTATTTCAGGCTGACCAACAATGCTACCCAAAGAGCCATTCCCACACAACCGAACCGCATTCTGAATTGCATTTCAAGGGGAACGTATATGTTGTGGGTTACGTTTGCTCTTGATGTTTCCCAAATGAGTTTCAGACGAGTCAACGGGAGAGGTGGTCTGGGTGGTGGACGGGTCGTAAGACACAGGGCAGGAGACTGACGTTAGCGTACACGTCATTTGCATCATTTTGTTGCCTATACATAACTAGCGTTTTGAAGTTGTGTTTTGTTCATTGACCTGTGTTTCAAACTGTGACCCAGGAAACTTATTTGAGAGTGCAGTTTAGTTTAGTTGACGAACCAGGTGCAGCCTGTGGTATAGGCGACAAGCTGGTTGTTTATTTTTTGATTATATATTGTACATAACTTTACTTACAGTATGTATATTGTTTTACAATCAAGGCTGGTTTTACAGTGGAGGTATGTGTAGATTTGAAAGGGAATCTTGCCGAGGGCACCAACATGGGCGGCCGTGGGAACAATGTAGGAGACACGGTTACATGACTGAAAACTCTACAGCTTTTCCCTGTAAAAGTTGTAATAAAAACAGCTCTGGTAGCTTAGCAAGCGGTGTGTAGAGAAGGCTCTCTTATTCATTTGCTGGCCTCAAATTTAAATCAGTTTGAAGGGGGAAAATATAGTCCTCCTCACACTGTAGCATAGAAAACACTGAAATAGTGTGTTTGGATGAATTCACAACCTAAAAAAACCCAGTTCAGCTCAACATCTGCATCCAACTGCAGAACCCAATTACAGTGAGAGGTGAGCTGCATCTCTGAGACTGCAGGAGAGAGACCGTGTAAATAATGTCTGTCTCATCTAAACATGACAGCAGATCTCATATCTCCACATTACTGCATGTACAAGTGTGTGTGTGTGTCTCTGTGTGAGGTTGCAGTCACCAGGCTGACAACAGTATAAAGGATCAGCTGCAGTTGCCGTGGGGACAGTAGTTAATCCTTGAGTCGGGGTGAATGGGGTGGAGAAGATTCCAGAGTCTGTTTCACGCCTCATCCTTTTAAAGAAATACAAATGTTATTATATTTGGTCACATAAGCTCTTTTATCAACATGCCGACGTGCAATGAGACGACCAGCAGCTGCTTCACCTCTGTGTTTACACCACTCACATCCACTGCACCACTGTGTGCCGCTTTTATCGAAGGGTTGGCACTAATTCACACCAGGGAGGCTCCTGAAACCAGACACATGCTGCTCGGCTACGCTGCCAGCAAACTGCTTTCCTTTTCTACTACTACATGACAACTAAAGGTTGCTTTGCATCAAAAAAATAAAACATAAAAGTGAATTTCAAAATTCTTGAATAGAGATATTTTTAAGAATGGATTAGAGAGGAACTAGCCGTAAATTAAAGATGATGTATTGAAACAAGGTAAACTGCTCCGTTGTTCTTATGTATTATATATAATGTGTCTCATTCCCTCTTTATTTCCTGATATTTTAAGCTTATATGTTTGATTGTATTTGCTGTGGAAGAATGGCAGTGATACACTCTTGAATGCTGCTTCCAAAAACAGCTCTTTCTCGAGAACCTAAATTAGAACGATGATCACATTGATGCATCGTTTCCATATCTTAACAGAGTCTAGACAGCATTAGCATTTGCCAACAGATCTAATGTTGATGGCGGCAAATCAACAAGAACAGCAGTGATGACTGGCGGTGCATCAGCACATGAAGTGGATCCGCTGACAGTAAACAGCTGTGCATATAATCTCTCTGTGGTGCATTCCAATGACTATTATGAATGATTCAATTTGCTGCTTTTTAAACAACGTGCATCCGTTTATGTTACAAAAGTTGTGAAAGTTCTGAGAATGAAAACACTCAGCAACAATGTGCAAGAGGTGAACATTGCACTTAGTGCAGTCAGAGAGAGAGAGAGTATATGATTCATATGGGCGTGTGTGAGTGAGAGAGTGCATTGTGTGTGTGTGTGTGTGCGCGTGTGTGTGTGTGTGTGTGTGTGTGTGTGTGTGTGTGTGTGTGTGTGTGCGTGTGTGTGTGTGGTTGAGTTACGGTTAAGGAGTCTGGTGGCTGGGGGAAGAAGCTGTTGAACAGTCTGGATGTGAGGGCCCGTGTGCTGCGGGGCATTTTTCCAGATGGTAGGTGAGAGAGAAGTTCATGTGAGGGGCGAGTGGGGTCTCTGGCAATGCTGGTTGCTTTGCAGCAGGTAGTGTATATGTATGTGTATATGTCCATGATGGAGGGGAGAGAGACCCCGATGATTTTTTTCAGCCGTGCTCTCTGGTCCCTCTGCAGAAGGTGGTGAGGATGGGGGTCGGGAGGTGGGCTTTCCTCAGGAAGTGGAGGCACTGCTGGGCTTTCTTAACAAGCTGGTGTTGAGGTACCAGGTCAGGTTCTTCGTCAGGTGGACACCAAGAAACATGGTGTGTTTGTTGATTTGAACCGAAGAGCCGGCAATGTTTAGCGGCCCTCTGTGCTCTCCATAAGTCAACAACCATCTCTCAGATACAGGTTTACTTTGCACCAGGCTGTCGGTTGTTCCATCTCCTCCCTGTATGCTGACTCATCATTCTTGCCGTCAATGAGACCCACCATGGTCATCCATGCATCATCAAGCGCTTATCCTGTATTCAGGGTCGCGGGGGGCTGGAGCTGATCCCAGCTGACATTGGGCGAAGGCAGGGTACACCCTGGACAGGACGCCAGTCTATCACAGGGAGACATGTAGAGACAGACAGTAACCAGTCTATCACAGGGCTGACATGTAGAGACAGACAGTAACCAGTCTATCACAGGGCTGACATGTAGAGACAGATAGGTAACCAGTCTATCACAGGGCCGACATGTAGAGACAGACAGGTAACCAGTCTATCACAGGGCTGACATGTAGAGACAGACAGGTAACCAGTCTATCACAGGGAGACATGTAGAGACAGACAGGTAACCAGTCTATCACAGGGCTGACATGTAGAGACAGACAGGTAACCAGTCTATCACAGGGCCGACATGTAGAGACAGACAGGTAACCAGTCTATCACAGGGCTGACATGTAGAGACAGACAGGTAACCAGTCTATCACAGGACTGACATGTAGAGACAGACAGGTAACCAGTCTATCACAGGGCTGACATGTAGAGACAGACAGGTCACCAGTCTATCACAGGGCTGACATGTAGAGACAGACAGGTAACCAGTCTATCACAGGGCTGACATGTAGAGACAGACAGGTCACCAGTCTATCACAGGGAGACATGTAGAGACAGACAGGTCACCAGTCTATCACAGGGCTGACATGTAGAGACAGACAGGTCGCCAGTCTATCACAGGGAGACATGTAGAGACAGACAGGTCACCAGTCTATCACAGGGCTGACATGTAGAGACAGACAGGTAACCAGTCTATCACAGGGCTGACATGTAGAGACAGACAGGTAACCAGTCTATCACAGGGAGACATGTAGAGACAGACAGGTAACCAGTCTATCACAGGGAGACATGTAGAGACAGACAGGTAACCAGTCTATCACAGGGAGACATGTAGAGACAGACAGGTAACCAGTCTATCACAGGGAGACATGTAGAGACAGACAGGTAACCAGTCTATCACAGGGCTGACATGTAGAGACAGACAGGTAACCAGTCTATCACAGGGAGACATGTAGAGACAGACAGGTAACCAGTCTATCACAGGGAGACATGTAGAGACAGACAGGTAACCAGTCTATCACAGGGCTGACATGTAGAGACAGACAGGTAACCAGTCTATCACAGGGCTGACATGTAGAGACAGACAGGTCACCAGTCTATCACAGGACCGACATGTAGAGACAGACAGGTAACCAGTCTATCACAGGGCTGACATGTAGAGACAGACAGGTAACCAGTCTATCAGGTAACAGGTCCATCCTGCATGTCTTTGGACTGTGGGAGGAAGCTAGAGAACCTGGAGAGAACCCACGCTAACACGGGGAGAACATGCAAACTCCGGCGCACCGTGCAGCCCCCACCACGGTCACGTCACCGACAAAACTTGTCGATGTGGTTTGAGCTGAACATTGCAGTCATGGTTCAGCAGTGTGAACAGCAGTGGACTGAGCACACAGCCTTGTGGGGCCCCGGTGTTCAGTGTGGTGGTGCTGGAGGTGTTACTCCCATTCCAATGCATTAAAGTTGAAATTAACCTGTTCCTCCCTCTCAGGGTGAACGGTCCCATTTTCCCTGACGACTCCCAGCCGACAGACGCAACCGACTCCAAGTTCTTCAGGTTGGAAGCGTCTCAGTTCACCAATGGATGCTTCATTGCACGGCTGTCCCGACAGGTGAGAGAGATGGGTGGGGAAAATGTGCGAGGTGGGGAAATGGACTGAGGACAAAAGAAAGCAAGGGAGGTGTGGAGGACGAGGTTGTGTTTGGGGATGGAGGGGGCCGAGGCTTCGTGGTGGTTCAGTGTGTGATTGCTTTGCGACGAGACCTTGCAGTAGTGCTGAGGCTGCACTCTTTTACTGTCTCTGCTGGGATGTCGGTCGGCTTTGCTTGTCTGCATGTACACACACACACACACACACACACACACACACACATCCACTATCTCTTCCTGAAAACACTAGCATTATTCCAATACATAAAAAAAAGAGAGACAAGTTAAAGATGAAATACGTCCGAGCCGCTGAAACATTTCAGTACGTTACAGCAAAGACGAATGTATAATTCTCCCCCTCTGGTCTTGTTGCATCACCTCATTGCTCCATCTATTTGCCCCCCCCCCCCCCCCCCCTTTCTCCTCTCATAAAACCAACATAAAGAAGGAAATGAGATGCTGCTTCTTTGATCCCCTGCAGTTTGATAAAAATGGTGCAGGGAGGGGGTTTTCTGTGCCTGTATGTGTGTGTTAGTATTTCACCAATACAAACACACACACACACACACACAGGGGCAGGTGTTGCATCCCCTGTACGGTGACGGTGCAGTCTAACTGCTGCTGCTCAGGTGAATGACTCCACGGCAGTCAAACTGTGCCGGAGGGCGATTTAAAGGGAAGTGAAATAGACAACATGGAGAGACGGAGAGAGAGAGGAGGTAAGGCAACAAGAAGTCTCCTGAAGGGTGACACAAGAAAAAAAAAGACATCAGAAACGCGTGTCGAGAAAGAAAAAAATCTCTGAAAAACAAGACAAATCCTATCGGTAAAACACTCCTGACAGGCTGCCATCATTCATGCCTCTCCCCAGTCGCTAGTCTCCTCCGTTTAATCACAAACTCTCATTTTGCAGCATAATTAAAGTTTCAGGCTTATAAATGACTCAGAGCGTACACTGCTGTCAAAGCAAGAAGAATGAAAAACAGTGCAAAGTCAGATTAAACACTTTGAGTTAATAAAGTGTCTGAGAAATGGACTGCATTTAGCAGCTGTCCTCCACTTTGGTTCAGAATGAAACATTGGAGTAGTTTGATAAATATGACCACATGACGGGACGATATGAAAAAATAGTCAGGATTATACTGGTCAAAATAACCGAGATTCACACTATTATCCCCATAGTCATCAAAAAATGCTTAAAACTCTTTAAAACATTTTTTTATCACATCACAGATAAGACATATTTTTGTGAAAATCAATCAAATAGTCTTGAATAAGATGATCATAAATCATGCGGTCTCCCTGCATAAATAAAGGCGACAAGCAACAATGGAGATTCTCACTATCAGCTTATTCTGTGTGATTTTTATGCCAATCGGCGATCAAATATAATGTCTTCCCATCCCTAACTAGTCTGCTTTAGCTTTAGTCTCACTGGCTGCTGGCCCGCCCCTTAAAATATGTATGGTAGTCAATGGTCAGAGATGAACGTACATTAGCTAGCTAGCTAGTAAGGCAAGCTAATGGCTTATTGTGTCGGATAGATGTAGTTCACTGAGCGGTTTCACACTAAAATCATACTACAACACACCTACGACTAACAAGACTAGACTTTCTAATCACTTTGTTACTTTTTCTAATGACGTATTTTATCTTATACTTCAACAGTTATATGAGAAAATGCTTCTTTTAAATTGGAACATCATGTAATTCATGACACAATTCAAATAGTATGAAAAACATGATTTGTCTCTTACCATATGTTTTCCAAAAAAGGTCTCATGGTGGTTCCATTAATAGGGTTTGCCTCTATGTTTTGCTTCATGACCAAATGCCACCAAAGTTAGTTACATTCCCATCAGCCTCAGCTGTACTTTCCATTTAGTGCTCATTAGCAAACATGCTAATAGGCTTTTTTAGATGGTGAACATGGTAAACCTGCAAAAGATTAACGTGTTAGCATGCTGACAGAGGTGGTAG
Organism: Chelidonichthys spinosus; assembly: GCA_029853015.1. NCBI lineage: Eukaryota > Metazoa > Chordata > Actinopteri > Perciformes > Triglidae > Chelidonichthys > Chelidonichthys spinosus. Next base: position 7,470,543 of record CM056824.1, read on the forward strand.
CATTTAGTTCAAAGACATACTTATATGTAGGGAAAGGAGGAAGCATAGAGAAGTGGCTTGTGACAGGAATGTCGCCTTTCAAATTCTTTCCCACTCTGCTCTGTTGACACATAAACTCTCCTCTCCTCCTCTGCAGGGTAACTTTACGGCCGTGGCTCATTTCTACAGCGTTCTGTGTGTAGATCTTCATTGTGCTATGTAGCCCTGGAGACCCGTCATTTTAATGTGTTGTGTCTTCACATCAAACCTTAAGCTGCCCTTGTTTTTTCTCAGGCGGATCCCACAAAGACAGAAACCGTCCACGATGTGCTGGCGAGGGCCGCAGCAAAGGGCCTCCTGGGCGGCATCATTCCTGAACCATCAAAAAATGATAAGAAGGGGAAAAGCAGGAAGAACCACGTTGAATCGGCCAGCAGCAGACCGTCATCCCCCTCGAGCCAAGAGAGTCAGAAAGGAGAGAAAGTTGTGAATGGAGAAGATCCAGACGAACGTTCAGAACATGCAGTAAAGAAAGACGAGTGTGGTGGCGAGGGAGAGGAGGGAAGGGAAGGAGATAAGGGAGGAAAGAAGAGGGGAGGGCTCAAAGGAAGTAAGCGAAAGGTCAAACAACGACCAAAGCTAACAAAGCATCACCCTAAAGGCCACAAGAAGAAATCAACGCAAAGAAAAGTCAACCAATCACATCAGAGGCGCATTAAAAAAAGCAAACCAAGAAGAATACCTCGTCTTACACTGACGTTAATATCCTCCCCAAAACCCTCCTCCCACTTGGCTCCAATCACAGCCCTCGCACACAAGCTAAGCAACAACCCAATGGTCCGATCACAGCAGGCCGTCTTGAGCAGCCCTCCCTCTGGACATCCTGCTCCTCTTGCAGCCTCCAAGCAGGACCAGAGACACAATTCAGGGCCTGGAAGAGCAGAGAAAACGCTGACGGACGTGACCAGGGGAAAGGTGGTCAGACCAGGGAAAGACGTGGAGACAGAGGACGTGTGGAAGAATGCAGATTTTGTCCTGCCACCCATTCCCTCGCCGTCCTCCAGCTCTGTCAGAAACAGGAGTGGAAGTAGTCCCTGTCGGCGTCCGTCCCGGACACCCCACTCACAGCTCACCCAAATATCTGCATCATCGTCCACCTCGGCCCCTCTGCCTGGATTATAGAGCACCTTCATCAACTTCAATTATCAGTCTGTTAAAATGATTAAATAAATAAAAAATTATATCTATATTATATAATAAATAAGAAATGAGATACATTCAAAATCAATAAAAATGATTGTATTGTGAGTTCAATTTGAGAAATAAAAACATGTGGAGTTGGAATTTGGCTGTTTTAGACCCCGATCACGCCAAGACAGCAGTGACAACAGGTGCAGCCGCGGCATCAAACAGGAAGGAAGAGGTTCAGGAGTAAAGCCCGCCTCTTGCTCAAGTTGATTGGCTGCTTGCGCGAAGTGCGACATTAGGCACTTTGGAAATGAGCTAGGGCTGCACGGTGGTGTAGTGGTTAGCACTCTCGCCTCACAGCAAGAGGGTCCCGGGTTCGATCCCGGGTTGGCCCGGGTTCCTTCTGTGTGGAGTTTGCATGTTCTCCCCGTGTAAGCGTGGGTTCTCTCCGGGTTCTCCGGCTTCCTCCCACAGTCCAAAGACATGCAGGATGGGGATAGGTTCATTGGTGACTCTAAATTGCCCGTAGGTGTGAATGTGAGCGTGAATGGTTGTCTCTACATGTCAGCCCTGTGATAGACTGGCGTCGTGTCCAGGGTGTACCCTGCCTTTGCCCAATGACAGCTGGGATCGGCTCCAGCCCCCCCGTGACCCTGAATACAGCATAAGCGGTAGACAATGGATGGATGGATGGAAATGAGCTGCTCCTGAGCTGAGCTGAAAGTAGACGAGATCAGGGCAGCAGGAGGCGGAGCCTAAAAGCTGCAATCAGGTCGGACAGTTTCCATCAGCCATCAAAGAATTAACAGGAAGTCACAGAAATAGTTACTTCCTGTTAGATGTGATTCGTAGACTATCTGTAATTTGCAAAAACGTTCACGTTTATTTATAGTGGTTCGTAAATATCTGTGAAAATATATCTGGCTTTGTATTTTATCCTTTCTCTTTTTATGTCCGCCTTGTAAAGCACGCTCGAATTGCTCGTTTTGAAATGTGCTATATGAATAACGGTTATTATCAACTACACAATGTTAAATAGATTAAACATTTGTTGCATAATATGATAGCGTTAAATATTAGAATTACACTTATTTCCTACTAAACATGGTGGCTTCCTGTGTGATCAGCCCCAAAGTAATTTCTTCTTCTCTGGTATCGGTTTGACTTCAGTTCACACACACAAATACACTGCTGCTGAAGCGCTTAGTCAATAATGGTTCAGGCAATCAAAAGAAACTTAAAATATCAATAAAAGTGTTTGTGTAAATTACTTAAAGATCCCCTATTATACTGATTTTCATCAATTTCACACAGCTGTCAGAGGTCCAACACCACTGGATTTGATACGCATTGCCCCAAACCCATCCATGGTCCTGAATTTCAGCTGTCTAAAAGTTGCTCAAATGAGCTCTGCTGAGAACAGGCTGTTTCTGTGTCTGTACCTTTAAATGCTAATGAGCTCCGTCTGTCATCGCCTACTCGGAGCGAGACGGAGAGGATGCCGCTTATGCTAGCGGTAGCATGCACCAATGTTTACGTGGATGTATCGCTATGGCACGCCTATGTGTCTCAGGTGAAGTTGCTGGTCCCGTATGGTTGGGACAGATCCTTTTACGAGGGTCAGTGTCGAGGCAAAGCCAGCTTTGTACTGACCCTCATTACTGAAGCAGTCCGATGTGAAGTGGTTAGCACACACATAGAAGCTAACACCGGACCGGTGATGAACGCCCCCTCTTGGATATCTCCTATCATCAGAGGAGTTTGTTACGTAACAACAGGAGCTTATTATATTAATTAAATAGGAGAACTTTATCTTAAAATCTTTGTGCTACGAATGGCAAAATGAGGCTTGTTGGTGCGGTTATAGTATTTTGAGACACTGGGAGGATTTTTCTTTTAGCCAAAAGTCCAAAGAAGAGGTTAACTATTATTTACGCCCTCCTCTCCACCCAAATCATTTTACTACAGTCAAAATATGTGAACTGAAGATGTCTTCTGAATCTTTGGAGACTTGGCGAAAGGTATTGATTCCAAACCGGAGGGCCAGACTAAATCTGAGCGCTCACAAGATGATAGAAACGATCATAAAAGTAAAGAAATAATACTGTTCTCAGACCTCCAATAGATAAAACAACCTGAGATGGAAAGAAAAATCAACCTTGAACAGACCGAAACCTGTGATGAGGATTAAAACACTGCACACAAAGCCAAGTGTTCTCTTTATAATGCTGTTTATTCTCACAATTGATTACATTGATAAAGTGTACAAACCAGTGAGCAGCAAACGGAAGCAAACACATCCATCTGTGTGTATTTGTTGTTGTTGTTGTTGTTGTTTATGTGTGTGAGCTTGACAGAGACGCTGGGAGTCCTCTGCTGTCACCACCATCATCACCCCCACCACCACCCTCCTCCTCCTGACTCCAGTTAAACAGTGGACTCCCAGCGCTCAGTGCACTGTACAATGTGAAGATATATTCCTTTATCTGCCGTTTTTTCTGCAAAGCGGAGCTCGTTGTAGCATTGTGAGTTAACCAGGGGCCGAGACAATGACACAGTCAAGAGACTTTACTTGCCCCAACTAATAAAATCAGTATATACCTTTATAAAATAGAATAAATAAAATAAAAAATATTTCTGTTCAGTACATACAGTCGTTCTTCCAACTGTCCAAGGGCATGCAAGGCTTTCCGCGACTTTCCATTTACTCGAGATCAAAAGAATGCATAGATAATTGCTCAGTTAAATTCGGTATCAATGGAATTGACGAAATTTCCAATCACCTCTCCTTGTTCCATTATTTGCTCTCGTAGTTTCTTATCTACAACAATGTATATCAGTATTTTACACTTTGGCCATTTGGTGATTTCTCCAAAAAAAGAAAAAAAAAAGAAAAGAAAAAAGGCATTTCATTACAAAAAAAAAAAGAAAAAAAAAAAGAAAGAAAACTGCAGACGTTAAAAATGAAAAGATAGCTTATAACAATGATTAATGCCAAATGTTACATTAACTTGATATTATTTACACAAACGTTTTGTCATCTCATTCACATTTCGACATCCTCATGACAAATTGAAGGTGATGTGGCTGAATTTACTCATCAGAATCTCAAATCAACACTCCTGGTTCCTTCAACCTGTTAACCGATTCAAAAGCTCCGTACAGTTAGGCGCCAACAAGACGTAGCTACGGTAACAACATGGCCGTCGGCTGGGTCCACCTTCAGATGCTGCCTGAGCTTTATGTTACTAAAATCGCTGGTTGAAATGACAACTGTAGCAAGCTAGCTAGCTAGCTAATAAAGCTAACGATATGGGAAAGACAACGGGGTCGCTGCTTTAAATATGCCTAGATGACGTTGTTTAAGTGTTTATGGAGCAGCTACAATGTTAGCATAGCCTACCTCCAATCGATCCGAACTCCATTCAGAAAACAAGCATTTTAAAAGTTGTTTGCCTATCGTCTTGCAGACAGACCTAACAAAGCATGACTTCAGAACTTTTACAAATTATCTTAATGATGCAGTATTTTAGTTTTTGTAGAGGCTTCCAGAGGGAAAATGTCTTTATGGTTTTAGTTGCAATTAGCTTCAAGACTTCATTAGCCATTAGCATATATCCAAGCCTGTCAGATGTGTGATAACAAGGAGCCAGCAGTGTTGACTGGAGATTTGTGTGAGGAACAGATAAGAGCAAGTGATCTAGTGGCACTGACGACAACTGCTGTACTGTGAGGAAGCAGGCGATGAAAAGGTGCATTCGAGTGAACAGAGCGCTGGAGACAGACGGATAGCAGCCCAGGAAAAGTCCTGTTAGGTTGAGTCAACATGTCTCTCTGTCAGCTTTCCTCTTTCGAGGCTGGAGATGAAACCCGTCTCACCTCCACACGGGTCAGATATTCTGAATCATAACCCCTTTTATCAGTGGACGCGTGGGAACACTCCGTCCATCCCCGCGTCTCTTTCTCCTTTATGGCGATCCTCCTCTGTCGTTTTCCGAGGGATAACGAAATAATGACAGGTAAACAGGAAGTACACGAAGGATGTTTCGGGTGAAAGGTCACCTCTCGTTCAGACCCTCCACGTTGATTCTCGCACCGCTGACGACGAACAAAGAATCGAGGAAAAACAATGTGGCTTCGGATTTCTCACCTTCCTGTGAGCAGCAGCAGTGTTGTGATATTGTCTAGAATGGTTCACTTGTATAGAAAACGTTCATGCAGGATCGGTGGAACGGGTTAGTGTGTAGACTGACGGTCAAATGTCTTTAGTCTGTAGCAGCTTCCGTCTTTCGTCTGATTTCAAACATCAGACGTGATGGCTTTCATGATTCCTTCCCTCCATTTCACGTTACAGTCTACAGAGGACAATGAGAACGGGGGACACGGGGGGAGGGGAAAGCCACTACAGACTTAACAGGACAAACAGGTGAATGGCGGGGCGTGGCCAGGTGTGCAAGGTCATGCTGGAAGCACAGGCACAGACACAAATACAATTAGAGCAATGAGAGATCAGCAGGTATGAGCTCGCTCATCGTGCTGTGCCGGAAGGAGCACTTCCTACTCCTTCGGTTTCTGCTCTCGCCTCCTCGCTCCTTCTCTGTGCTGAGGGGGATGAGAGTTACTTCTATGTACACCATCACCACGCAGGTGTTTCTCCGTGGTCCTTCCTTCGTGATGCATCTCGGTTATTTTTGAGGAAACAGGTTTGGATTCCACCTCCAGAGCCGATTAAACTCTTGAGGTGCAATTCCAACTTTAGCTCAGAAGAGCGAAGGACGTTCCCCAAACCCTGGGGTTTTGCTGTGTTTCCATGGTTACTGGGGTCTATGGTGGCGATGGGTTTTGGCAGCGATGCGACTAGTTACCATGGTGACAGGGGGTTGTGGCAGGGAGTCGGCGGCGCTGAACCGCGGTTACTGCGGCAACTCTGTGACGGGTCTCTTTTGTTTGAGGGTGTCGATGAGGGACAGGACGCCTCTCTTCACGCTGGTCGATACCCGACGGGACACTGAGTCACCGGGGGGCGACGAGCCGCAGGCCTTCTGGGAGGGCGGACGAGCCACCAAACACTTCTGATACCTCAGCTGAAAGAGAGAGAGAGAAATTGTAAATAATTGAGAGTTACAGCTGCTGAATAAATGGCTGTGGAGGTGTCTCCCAATGCTGGACTGGTGCAGGCTGCTAGCTGTGATCAATAGTAATGACTGATGCTTCTTGTCACAGTGAATCAGTAGGAGCGTGTGTGTGTGTGTGTGTGTGTGTGAGTGTACGTGTGTCTGTGTATCCAAAGTTGTGATGTGTGATCAATAGCACAGCCAGCAGTCAACTAATCTTGTGACTCACCTACAGCAGAGAGGGCTGAGGGAGACGAGTCATCTCCACTAATGGACGGCTTTACAGAACAAACACCAAAGAGACCATTCAGGGTCGTGATTATGGGCATTAGAATGGTAGCAAAAAAAACCAGGGTAAAACCAGTATCACGTTTGATACTGTACTCGTGTACTTATACATGAGTCAATGTAAATCCATCATTTATCAGCAGCTGCAGTATGAGTTTAACAGACTCCCTCGTGAGTCTCCACCACATCACTTCATTTAGCTGTGACGTTGTCAGCTGTGTGTCTGCTGCTGCAGTCTGTGTGAATGCACCAGTGCATTGTGGGTACAGTTTATTTGGGTATGTGTCTTGTTGTGGGCGAGCTAATGATTAAAGTGAAGGTGGTTAGCCCCGACGTTAGCAACAACAACTTTAGCGGCTCTAGTTCAGGAATACTTAAGGTGGACTGACCTTTTAAGATGGACCAGCGCTATTATCTTTTAAGTAACAAGCTGTCCCTCTGAGTCTAGCGTTTTTATCTTTAATATTTCTTTGAACTGTTTAACTGACTGCATGGTTAAACATTTAATAATTAAAATCCCTACTGTCATCTTTGTTTTGTTTTCTTCGGGAAAACACAAAGTTGAATGTTAAAAAACAGCATCAAGTTGTATTTTGTATTTGAAAAAAGAAGATTATCTGATCGGTGCCCCTGATAAAAGATATTATAAAGGCGTTATGACTTTATGATCTTGATCAATAATTTAATGTAGATGTTTAGTCTTCAAAATGTTTTCTGTAAGGCAGTAAACAATGTGTCACACAAATCAAAATCACTTTAAACAGGAAATCTATATTAGAAACTTGCAAGGACATCGTCTTTCAGAGACAACTGATTCTGATCAAAGACTACAATTTAACTTTAGGTGGCTTAAATGCAGGTTTAACACCATCAGGGTTTTGATGGAGGGCCTGAATAGTAGTAGTAGAGTGAGGATAGGACAGTGAAAAAACATCTGTCAAGACTGAAAACCCAACTCTAATAAAGGCAAGAGAGCATCTAAATGTCGTTGCCCGTCTGTTCTTTAAGTGCTGGCAACCTTGGGATCAATGAGGAATGAAGGAACCAGCTGGTTTTAATAAGGTTATGCATATATTGTGTTATTTGCTGTCATGAGATCAGAAGCCGGCGGTTTGTGCTGAGTGTGTTTATGTTGTCAAAGAGGTTGAATAGAAATGTGTGTCATTTTCATGACCGTTCATTGTAACATGTATTTTTCCTTTCAATTCTTGTCCCAAAGTGATCATTTCGGTTGGTTTTCGGGAAGATTCCCTCAGTGCATTCGTGTTCAGCTCTCTGTCGTTGCTCTCAGACTCACCATACAAGCTGCCTGCACAGCCTCCGACACGTTCCCAGCGTTGGGCTCGCACCAGAACACGTGGCAGTCAAAACGATGGCCGCCGGCGTCCATGACGAAGGCAAACGTGTGCACGTTCCGCCCGACGCCCATGAAAGACAGGAATCGAACACGACACTCCACCAGCACCTCTGCTTCGTCCTGGTCGGAAACGTACCAGTAGGTGTGTGAGATCAATCAGAAAGTCACACACGTGGAATATAAAAACACAATCAGCCAGCATCCAACCGGGGAGCGTCCCAGTTAAACCAGCGCTAATAAACAGATTGATGTTAATTAAAAACATGATGTGTCATCTGCATGGTCGAACATTAACACTAAACATGAGCCGAGTGGCTGTTCGTCTCAATGATGCGTTTTCCATTTTAGTCATTTCACACATGGGACTTTTTGGTGGTCTTGACTGGTTGGTACGAGCTTAGGTAAGCACACATCATGTGTTTTTTCCCCTTCTCCATAACCATGCGTTGTGGATGTGACTTTTTTTGCTTTGGTATCTATCTACAGGTGAATTTCCATAATCGGGATAATCCTAAATATTACCAGATGATTTAAAAAAAAAATACAGGACACAAAGATCTTTCAAATTTAGTTATCCTTCATTTCTATATATATATTTATTTATGCCTGTATACCTTATGGTTTGTGATCAAAGCCCTCCGAGGCAATTTCTGATTTGGGGCTGTTTAAATACCTTTCAATTTCAAATTGAATTGAATCTTATTTAAGATTATTTGAAGAAGATATTCACTGAAAAAAGATGCGTCTTAACTGTGACACAATAAAATGATTTGTGATACCAGCATGTTTAAGTGATAATATCGTGATTATCTGGATAATCGTGACATGGAGAGTTCCTAGCGTGCCATGCTCAGTCTCACCTTGTCTTTGCTGATGGTGACAGTAGCGTCTGCCACATTGAGGGCCACTGGAGTCCAGTCCTCTCTGTTGGACGAACCGATCAGGCTGTCTATAGCTCCGTTCAGTATGTCCATGCCTGCAGCAGAGCATGTTACAAACAAACACACAGACTAATTACAATCACATCAAAAGTAAGACTACCAGCATCATCGCCGACCATGTGTTGTGTGTGTGACTAACCTATTGGTCTGGCCACAGGCAGCATCCCAAGGTAGAGCACCTGAAACTTCTGAACCAGCTCCGTCTTTGGTGTGGGGAACTCTGCTGGGGAGAAGCCACGCACTCGTTCAATACGTCCTCAGAAGAATGCATCTTTATTTACATGTAAACAACCAACGAGGGCCGTTTACAGAAGGTTCCCACGCGGAGCCTGCAGAGTCAATATCTGCACACTGACCACCTTCCCAATGGCTTCCATAATGTTTACATGTCACAATCATAGAAATAGAAGAATGGACATTGAACAGTTTTCAGTGGTCATTTGACTGGTGCAAACGAAAAATGAGAGAGGATAAGGGATGAGACGCTTTAGGATTTATCGTGGATCTCGACTAAAAACACTCAAATTTCCATTCTCGGAATAATCACCACGAGTGAGCTGTCTTCCTCACCATCATGGTATCTAAGTGACCACTAGAGCTTGGTTTCAACAATACAAGATACAAACATATATTTTCAATATTGATTTCTCCTTTATTTATGCAAGATAAACCTGATTATCAGCTTTAAGGTTATTTGATAGTTTTTCGCAAAAAAATATCGTCCTATGCTGAGTGACAACAAACGTCAGTTGGGATGTAAAGTGTTCGTTGCAGCTCACCAAGAAGAGAGCCGATGGATGTCTGGCTAGTTAGCTAGGTTGCTAGTTAGCTAGGTAGCTAGTTAATTAAGTTTCTTTGTCCGTCTCCGTGAGACCCAGAGCTGCTTCTGTTCACCGGCCCACTGCTCGGCTCACTTTCTATAGCAGTGTAGCAATAAAGACTGACAGAATGAGCTAGCTAGCTAACTAGCCAGCTGTTAGCTAGCTAGCTTATTAATTCCACTGCTTCATGTAACGATGAATGTGTGGACGAAGCATTAAGTTGTAACGTTTGACTAATTTATTCTCTCTCTGCTTCGTAACGTTACTCCTCCACTGCTAGGCTTACTGTCAAACAACCGTAGTGTCAACAGTCACAATGGCAATGGTGCACAAACATAAAAATGGCTGCCACTACGTTAATTAGAATGGGAGTGTCTGTTCTAATCCTTTTTTTAATTTTATTTCGTACTTTTCTAGACGTCTGAACAGCGTGATGAGTGTGATTTAGTCGTTCTGCTCTGTGAGTTAGTTGACCCACGTTTAACAGATACTGACAACAGCAAATTAACCTCCCCGCTACGGTTGGACCGCGCCATGCACCACAAGAGAAGTTGGAAGTCTGCTTTTGAATCAGGACTTCAAGATAAAGTTCTTTCATACCCATTTGTTAATTAGGAAGGTTATGTTTTCAGATTATTTGTTTGACACTTGCTAGAAGTGTGTAGCACAGGCCAAGCATGAACCCACTGCATTTTGGAGCAGATTGTTTTATCACTTTCATTGACACCGCGAGTAAGGGCCTGGCCTTGGCCGAGGTCTATCCGAGGGCTACTTACCGGACGCTTTTTGTTTCTAACGGGACGCGGCTTTGGACAGTCACAGTGGACTTTAGTGTCACATTCTCACGCTGCACCTCCTGTTTGTCACGTCTGAAAAGTTGGTTTATTTCAAGCAGACACTGTGGCCATTTAATTTGACGAGCTGTCAGCGGCAGGCGGGACTGTTGTCAGTCTGCCAGACCGTCGCTGCGTCTTTTTACCAATCACGAGTGTATATAAATGATATAGTGCAGCACGGCCAATCATTTTTCTCCCTGACAGAGTGACAGAGAGAGCTGACGAGAAAGAAAACGGTGAGTGATGACAGAAAAGGCTCCTTGGTCTAATTTTTATGACTGAATGAGAGAATCAGTCCAAGTTCAGAACATGTAGCAAAGAAACAGTTTATATATAGATTTATGGATTGACAGATAGACAGATAGATAGACAGACAGATAGATCGATTGCCCATCGCTTCAAAACTGCTCTCCTGCATGTGCATGAAAACTTGTCTTACTGCAGCCACATCTCTTCCCATCTGTCTAACTATTAAACATTTGAGGAGTTCTCTCCACATCTTTACTATAAATGTGAGACAATGAATACTGCCTCATGCTGGTTCACCGGAGCTTCAACCCGTAAAATCTGAAAACAATTATTAATAGGCACGCTGCTGACCTTCTGACCACTCGTCGAGCTACGGAGCAACGTTTTTAAGAGCCGAGTGTAAACTGAACATTGTTTACAAGAAAACTCCACAGGGCACCTAAACGTCCCAGTGGAACTTAAGTTAGAGTTTTTTATCTTCCGACTGTGAGAACTCCACCAATTTGTACAGTTACAAAGGGATTTAAATCAAATCCCTCTCATTTAATTGGACTGCTAAAAGTGGGCAGGCTTTCAAGGTAGCGTGATACGGAGCTACAAAGAACGGTTTCGCTAAGAATTGCATTCTGCTCGACTGATGGATGTCATGATATTATAGTGCACAAGGTGATGTCAGCACGCGTCATAGATTGTTTTACGGGAACAAAAGGACTGGATTTTGATATAGGGCTGCATGATATATAGTTTCGGCATTGACATTACGATGTGCGCATGTGCAATTGTCGCATCGCAGGACGTGTGATGCTGCCAAATTAAGTCAAACACGTCACGCTACAACAGCTTTGCTGTTGGATAAAAAGGAAAACTCCCATGATTCTCTTTTTCCGTGACTTTCATCCAGTTTCATGATAAACTCTATATATCTTTATACTTTTTACACTGGCCGCTCTACGTGGGAGGAGCCTCTCTCCGGCAAACGCCTTTCCCCGAGGTCGGCTTGGAAAGGCCCAAGTTGAAGTTGGCTTGTGGATCAGACCATGACCAACCCCCTCGCCTTGACCTCGCCACTTTCTGGGGGTGTGGACTTCACCGTCTCCCCCTGTGGGAGGAACAGGGCTCCCGGTGCGACTGTAAACAGATGGCGACCCACCTGACCCGCCTTCAAACACGGAGCCCTTCTCGTTAACAACTTTCTTTTGCTTTCATATATATATATATATATACACAACCAACGAGTTTATGAACGTTGGTTTACTTAATGTAGCTCTCAGAGTGCATCAAAGCATACAACATTTAGGGTGAAAAGTCCTGTACTTTGTTCCAAAATTGTCAAAAGAGGACATTTCTATTTTTTGTTAATCTTTTGGCATATATTGTAAAATAGGTGCACAATATGACTGGAAGATGTGATCTAAATGGGTTACATTTAATTTACTCTCGACTTTAAGGGCCAAGCTCACAGTGATGGTTGTAGAGTTTTTTTCCATGCTAATGTTCCTAACTTGTCTCGACTTTGGAGCATTAACAGAGGACGATGTGGCGGCAACGCAGTAATCCATTTGACACTTTCTGCTCCTGCAAATGACCAGTTTAAATGCATGCAGTGTGCCAAAGAAGTAATGACAATCTATTGGTGCATGTCTCACACACACACACACACACACACACACACACACACGGAGGTACAGTATGTATGAAGCCTACCTTGTAAAGGGAGATCTAGTCCTGCCTGCATCCTGTCCTGGAGAGAGCCTGCCATCGCTTTGGCATTCTTTCGCTCTGTCATTATCTGTAGGCGAGAGAGAGAGAGAGAGAGAGAGAGAGAGAGAGAGAGAGAGAGAGAGACAGAGAGAGACAGAGAGAGACAGAGAGAGAGAGAGGGGGGGGGATACATAGTATGAGGAAATGGTGTGTAAAAACAGCAGAATCAGTGCAGCGTGGCAGAGACAGCGAGGGAGGCAGGTTGACGAGACAAAGAAGATGTGTGAGAGGAGGACGAGGGAGAAAAAAGTCAACGTGGAAAACCAGGAGCAGTTTCACCCCTGATGGCGTCTACTCATTTCACCTGGGGAGCACAGACACACACATCAAACACTCGTCTCTACAAACTCACAGCGAAAGCTTCTCCCAAACACAGAAGCAGACAGACCAAAATCACTCACACACAAATACACCGCACATTAATTATGCAGAACCCTAATCAGAGAGTTTGTCACGGCAGATCTGCATCTCAGCCACCCCTGCTGTGACCAATCCTCCGCCTCGCCTCATTCATCCGTGTGAACATTCTGTATTAAACGACTGCATGTTTTATAAAATACGTGGACTGTTAGCATTAGAGCTAAGGATGAAAAGAAGGACAAGTGGATTCTTCTCCACCTTTTCAGCTAACAAATTTAAAGAAAACACTTTGTTCAAATCACTGTTTGTAACAAGGTATCTGTGGGCAGCAGGAGTTCATTAATGTGACACAGAATTGAATCAAACACCAAATTATAAAGAGTATATAAAAAACAAAGTAAGTTTAAAGATTTTCTCCAACATCAAATTGAACTTGTGAAACTGTAAATGACTTTTATTGGGAAAATAAAAAGTCTGTTAACGCCAAGCGAGTTCAGTGAATAATGCCACAATAAAGACTTCACACAATAAAGAACATGGTTCTGTGAACACTGTTTGCATTAATCTGTATTCATCATCATAAGAGTGGACAGGTAGTGCAGAGGAAGTTTGAGATTGATATTAATCTTGGTTTGGGATTTTTTTTGGAGAACTGAAGATACTCTGAGCATACTAAGATACTGTGGTTCAGTTTTTTGGGTGGGAAATGACTTGTGATAATGATCATCAAGCGCACTTACCCGGGAGCAGATCTCATGCAGGCTGGTGGCGATGGCTTTGGCTGGCGTGTCACAGCGGAACACATGACATTTCAGGATCCTGGTGTTTTTATCCCGAGCCACATATGCAAAATCCCTGGGAAAGAGGAAAACACAGTGAACACACAGGAGGAGAGAGAAACAAGAGGGGGGTGAGAAGAGTCCTACTCAGAGACCAGAAGAATGAGTCCAGTTTGAGGCCGACAGCTCATGGAGACAGATGAGAGATGAACTGACCTTTATCAGTCTGATGACACACACACACACCACACGCACACGCACACGCACACGCACACACACACACACACACACGTAAGTGGATGGACCCCAGAGATCAATAGAGCAATGTGATGCTAGAGGGGGCTGAATAAGTGACAGCAGGGAGAAAGCGTCCCCTGGGCCCAGCAGAGCTAAAAACTACTTCAATCCGCTGAGCAATAAGACAGAAGAGAAAAAGGAAAAAGAGACGGAGGAATGAAGATGCAGCTCCAGCAAATTAAACCGCTACAGCTCATGTTGATTTACGTCATTCAGAAACGCACATGAAACCAATCTAAATAGCTCCGGGCTGTGTGCTTCAATATGGCATGTAATAGGAAACACAGGCCTGATGGTTAACAAGATTTCTGAGCCGAGAGCCTCAGGGGAAACTCTCCTGAAGAGAGTCCCGTTAATGTGTGTGTGTGTGTGTGTGTGTGTGTGCATACTTCTAGACAGACAAGGACAGAGGAGGTCACCTTACACTCCCTACATCTGTGCACGCACAATGCTACGGTGCATCAAGAGCCACTTTGAAGACGAGGAGAAATGAGATGCAGAGGAAATTAAACAATAAGGAATGACGGAGACGACGGAGAGATGCTGTAGGAGGGATGAAAGGAAGGAATGTGTTTACCTCTCTCTGGGTCCACGGAAGCAGGGGAGGAAAGGAAGCCAGTTAGTGGAAATAAAAGTATCTTCAAAACCAGCCGAGCAGGCTGTCACACACTCACACACACACACACACACACACACACACTTACACAATAAGTTACATATTTTCTCATCTCCTTTGCTGTTAGAGCTCCCCACCCCCCCAAAAATGAAACTTTAAGAGCAGTGCAGAAAATGAAGGGGGCGTAGAACAGGTCAAAGCAGCAATGCAGGTATTTTGATGCATATTTTATATCTTACCCTGAGGTGAAATATACAAAAAGAAGAATAGCAGAATTTCAATAAGGTATGAAGAAAAGAGAAGAACAGCAGGGCTAAGAGATGTTCTGGGTGGGTGCAATTAGATTTGATTTGCTGCTGATGGTTTGTGTTTCCTAAAAGAAATATAAGCCACATAAAAAAGGAGAAGTTACCGAGAGGTGAGCGAGTGAAGGCGGGGAAAGTGAAATACTGGGAGGGGAAATTGAAAGTGAACTGCAACAATGTTCAAAATAAAGATAAAAGCGTGGAGACGAGGAAGGAATAAAACACCCAGACGAAGAGTGGAGATAAAAGTCAGAGGGAAAGGGGGGAATATGATCTTATCATCATGTGAACGCCCGTGAAAATGTCAAGGATGCTGTGGGGAAGTGTAATCGCTGTGGTGATAATGAGTTTCATGGCACATGGGAAGAGAGAGAGAGGGGGGGGGGGGGGGGGGGGTCGCCGGGGAAAGTCCTTACCACAACCAGGTATCTCATATCTTCAACCCAAACCCATAAATTAATCAAAACAACATGTAAAATGGGCAAAGATGTGCAGCAAGTTACTACAAGCAGCTACTGCTACCTTTACATTACTGCATTAAGCATCTGAAATATAAACCGTGGAGGGGATTTTAGACGGATGAATGAAAATGTTTTAGTCGTGTTTGAACGACGACGTTTACCCCTTTCAGCCTTTATCTATTCCTAATGAGCCATACTCCTTTTACCACCCACGTAGCCACATCTGCTTTTCACACTCCACCTGAGTCCATTGTAACATCTGCTCCTGAGTCCGGACGAAGACATCGACCCACAACTACCTGCTCAGCAACATCTCCTCCAGACTGATCACAGGCCTGCTCATTCAGCTCATCTTCCTTTTTCGCCTACTTTATAATAAAGAAGCAGCAGAAGTGACGGCTCCGAAAGTGAGCTACTAAAAAGGTAAGTAAATATACTCACAGCTGTCTTCCTATTTGGGCAGGTAATCCTGCGTACGGGAGCGTCGGTGGACACTCACACCATCTATCCCTGGTGATACAGCAGGCGTGCACACAGTCCTCAACCTGTCTGCTCCACACCCAGTAAGCACTAACCATACCTCTCCCCTTATGGCAGCTCCATCCCCCTCTCTCCTCCTTCCCTCCCTCCATCCCCCTCTCTCCTCCTTCCCTCCCTCCTCCTCCTCCTCCTCCTCCTCCTCCCTGTGCTGCAGCTGAAGGTATTCCCACTGCCCCCGGCTCTCCTGCTATATGTAGATGGTAGAAATAATAGTAACACGGTCCTTTTATCTGACAGGGTGATCTTAAAAATACAGAAACATACACCGCTGCGTGCGTGGATGAATGTGTGTGTGTGTGTGTGAGTGTGTGTGTGAGAGAGAGAAAGGGGAGCTCCCTAAGGCAACAGAATTCTGCAGTTCTGCATATGCCATGAGCTTTTAGCTTTGCTTCTCTCTCTGAGTGCACTCTGCTTGTGTGTGTGTGTGTGTGTGTGTGTGTGTGTGTGTGTCCATGTGCAGGCACGTGCCAGCTGGAATTACACAGCATCCACGGACCTCTCCAGTCCAAAACACCTGGCCGGGGCCAATAACCTACATTTGGTTTGTCCTCAGGCATTCAGCGGCGGTGCAGAGCGCCCTTTGCTGGTCGCGCCGCAACGCTGCGTTTGATAATCGGTCTTCGAGGTGGGCCGATTGTGAAGGCGAGGGACAGATAGTCGTGTGGGGATTTGTGGTGAGCCAGAATAAAAAGGCCATTCTCCCCTCTCGCCCCCTCCTTTGGACTGATGGATTAATCTTTCATCATCAATCATTAACTCCTCTCCTCCACCCGTCACCACACCAGCCGTCGGCTGCCCTCAAGAGTCACCCTGACCTTTTTACTGAGCATGAGCGATGTACCATTCACTTCATTTGAATAAGTGACTAATCTATCAATTATTAAAAGCACTTGAAAACTTAAATCTAAACAACAAAAGCCTCAGTAAGTCATGACCCACAAGAAGGGTTAATAACCCTCATTCAGGTGATTTAGAGCACAGCATGCATTGGGGGAAAACCCCGACGTTATATGTCACCAGGCATAGGACGATTATCGTGCTAAAATAATTGCGTTTCATGACATTATCATCAAAATATGCTTAAAACTATTTAATGGCACTCAAACATACTGGAATCACTTAACGTTTTGTTAAGAAACAAATATTTGTATTGTGTCTTTTTTTAGTGCACATCCTTTTTAGGGAAAGTCAATCAACTAATCTTAAATACGATGATCATAATCGTAAGGTATCCCTGCATAAATAATTAATAAAAAAAATAATTTCATATGCTGTGTCTACTATGATACTTTTATCCTGATAATGTGTTTTTTATCGTGATCAGCAATAAAACCCCATCGTCCCATCCTTACAAGTTACTCACTCGCTATTGACCATGAGGAGGGGCAGAATGATCTACAGGTGGAAAATACAAACACAAAGTCGTTGCTATGGTGACTAACCTGCCATTGTCCCGGCCAACGCCCCAGACCCGGATGCTTGCGATTGGCTGGGAGTGAAGCACGCTGCGGTCCATTGGGTCAACCAGGTTCAACATATTATTCTCCAGCAGAAGGAACATGTCCTTCCCCTGAGCAACACACACACACACACACACACACACACACACACACACACACACACACTTCAGATCTCAATCACAAAACCATGCAATCCTGATTTCCTGCAGCTCAAGACATCATAGAAACGTAATCATGTTAAAAGGTCAGGTGCTTTCTTTTTCTCGCCTAAATAAGTAAATCCGAGTGTGCATGTGTGGTGTGAGTAGAAGTATGTCTCTAAATAAATGATCAAACCTTAAAAAGAGGGGGAGGGAGAAGGAGGGTTATCGAAGGGAGGGGGAAGCTCTCTCCCTTCTGTCGTTTCACATTAATCACAGGGGGAGAGAGAGGGGAAGACTTCCTAACATTCCTCCACTTTACTCTCTTCGTTCTCCCTCCATCTCTTGACATTAGGGGACCGTTGCTCTTCCTCTTTACTTTGACGCAACATTATCTTTTCATTCATCTTCCTGGCTTGATACCAGAAGGCCAAACATATGTGTGACCCGTTATTTTACAGCCAAAACAACAAACATTAAGACAACAGGCCATTCCTCACCTCTCCCCAGATGCCGACGGTGTCCCGGATGTCATTTTTGCAGTAGGACAGCTGTCGGATGCAGTTGTTAACGGCAACGCTGCTCTTTCCAGGTGCCAAGTCTTCCTCTGCCATCTCCACCCATCCCAGAGAGCGCACTGCAAAACACTGAAGGCAAGACACAAGCCGTCACGTTGCCGTTACACATAGTCCAATACTAACAGACGTGTCAGGACTATGTGCAGTACTAACTAAGGTAGCCCCGCCCTAAAGCATCCCCTGCTTTCTGGTCTATCTGACTCTAAATGGATCATCATTGACTACATGAACATCATGCTGGATTGAAGAAGACTTGAAACTAGAGATTGAGTCCATAAACTCATGTTTACAATGTTTACTGAGATAATAAATCAAGAGAGAAGTAGGACCGTTTTCTCATAGACTTCCATGCAATCAGACTTCTTTTTCAACCAAAGGATTCACCCCCTGATGGCCAGCAGGGAGAATGCAAGTGGAAGGCACTTTAGGCCTGGCTTCACTTCTCAGAAGCAGAGATTGCCTTCCGGTAGCAACAAATTACAGCCAATAGTAAAATGTCATCCATCCAACAATCAGAGTGCAAATTTAAGCGAGAGGGAAGTGAGGATCCCCAGTCCTCTGCAGCTCTGTGTCACGCTCCATCCAATTTGATTTAAATCCCTCTTCTGACTGTAAAGCGATCAAATAGTGCCTTATACTGGGGAACTCTTTCACGAGGACTTTAACACCACACGATTAAAACTGGCAGGATTAAACCATTTGAGCACAAAGCATGTTGGTAGAGAAGAATAGATCCATCCATTTGTCCTCATCAAGTATCCATTCAATTTCAATAGTTCATCCAGAAAGTACTCTCAGAGATCCATGAGGAAAGCAAAATAAAGTGAGGGGCTGTCGCACTAATCAGTGGGATCACGGTTCACTCCTGCCAAACAGACTGAAGGATGCATGAAGTAGATGTGTCTTCTGTGAGAAAAGACTAGTAACACACAGCAGGACATGCAGTTACATCATGTCTTCGGTGTGTTTGTACTGCCGACTTGAAGCTGAGTCAGGGTGACGGGCTGCGGCTCACTCACTCACTCACTGAGTGCATACCAAGTCTCTTAAGTTGTGTCCATGTTTCCCTCTTCTCCTTGAGGAAACAAGGAAATATGTTTCTGGGAAATGAGACGGTCACACGAAGCACAGTCTGTTTCTGATCAGTTGGATCAGCTGATCACAGCTGGATCAGCTGTCTGTCAGCTTAACGATTACGTTTGTGCCCTACACACGTGCAATACTAACAAAAGGCACACTGTAAATGCAGTCTGTTTAACAAACTCCTGCACATAACCAGCATTTACATTTACAGTTTATCTATTCAGTATTGTTGTGTTGTATTTATTGATATTCTGAATGTGAATTTAATATTGAGTAACAGAATATGATTATAGTGAATCAGACAACAGATCTCATGTGAGATCTGCTAGTGATACACTCGAGTTTAATCTGTGTTTTGTCTTCACTCCGGGATGAAGCTCCAGTGTTGTTGAGTTGTTCAAAGCCTCCCGTGAAGGCTGGTCGCCTGTATCCTCACTCTTCAGAGCAGAGAGATGAGTTTTCAAGATGGCCGACCAGAACGACTTGAGCTTCAAGCGAGGATGGAGGAAGTATGAAATAAGGCCGGGGGTGTACCCTCCGTGTTGCCAGGAGTGATAGATGTGTCACAGATCCAGACCAGCAGGTGGAAGCAGCTACCTCACACACAAACGTCACACCGAAGCTTCAAAGTATAATCTTGATAAGGAGCGGTGGGTTTTTAACACAGATATTTCAACAAGTTAAATGGCACCTGTGTGCAGTTATCTGGCCAGATTTCTAGACTTTGAAAGATAGAAACGGTTGTTGGCTGAGATCTACCTTTAATAGGTATAAAAGGGACTGTTCCAATCTTGATACTGCAGATCGCTATTTGCTGGATGTGTGTGTGTGTGTGTGTGTGTGTGTGCGCTACGGAGCAGATGCCCTGAGTGTAGGTCTGTGTTTGTGTCTGGTATTCATCACGATGTCACCGTTGCTAAGGATGTACGATTTCCTGGCAGACAAACACAGAAACGTGACGGCCGCATCAGACTTGATGACGAGCAGACTTGAAGCTGTAATCCGTGATGCTTTCGATCTATTCAGCCATCCGTGGGAACGTGCCACACACACACAGACATAGACACACACACCTCGGTATGTATTTAAGCCTTCCTGCAGTGTTTGTGAAAGAATGCAATCACTCTGTGTCAGATAATTAATCTATTTTTCTGGTTAATTAGTTGCACTGTGAATTAATTGACACCTTGCTGTGACATGAATGAGCATAGCATTCTACTGATGAATAAATGTTTTTTATTGCACTTAGCTCCTTGATTAAAAACTTTAATCTGAAAATGTCTCATTTGAATCTCAGCTGTAAATGTTTAAGAGGCCGGGGGAAGTGATGCGTCAATGTGAACTGCATTTCTGTTTTTTACCACTTGGAGGCGGTGTTGTTTAGCTATCTCATTCACTCAGAGCAGAGCACTGGCGGCCATCACGATCAACATCAACACCACCAGTAAACAAACCGGCTTAACACAAACAGACCAAAGCAAACAGAAGCATTTCAACGTTTGCAGCCATGCATGCTGGGAATGTTTATTATATTCTACATTATGTAAGTAAATTTAGATTCTGTGGAGTAGCCTGCCAGGCACACAAACGTATTTATCGTTTGTTAACGTTAACTTGAAGTTTGTCTAACGCACAAAACATTTCTAAACATACATTATATTACGTGCAGAACAATGTGAAACACATCTTAGTCCGTCTGACACCACAGATTATGAAGACAGGCGTGCACCCTCTTACCTTTGTTTCTGGGTCACTGTTGACATTGTTGGACTGCTCTTCTTCCCCTGCTGGACGGTTCCTGAAGGAGAAAAGAAAAAAGTTTAAAAATGTAGTATGTATTATAAGCAGGATGCTATTATTAGCATTGCAGCTATTGGCTGCTTTACTAATGAGTTCCTGTCCTGCTTGTGGAGGCTGCAGGCAGTCATTACACTAATAGAGAACATGGAGCCATTTCCTGAGCAGAAGAAGCAACATCCTGCTTCGTCTGACCCCCTTTAACTCAACACGGATGAAATACAAGATTAGAGAAACTCACTAGTGGAGGGACAGATGTGTCGCTGAGTAGGAGAAATATGTTTGGCTGGCTGCAACTCAAAGCCATTCATGCAGAGAGGTAGTTTGATCTGTGTGTGTGTGTGCATGTACAAGCATTTCACCTTAGCTTGAGTGATGCGTAGCGAAGTGTAGCGCCCTCAAACTCCTTCAGACTGGGGTCGGGGTTCACCGTGGCTGCCTGCAGGTCCTGGTGCACACAGGGGACATCATCAGAGTGTGCAAAAACCACACCAAAGTAAAACCCATCTTTAGCCAAAAGGTGACCACCCTCAAACCCCTTTCACACATGTAGCCTGTAATATCGTCTGCAGAAACGGTCTCCTATATGAAGAAAACTCAGTCGACTCTAATCCCACCGGAGGGAACTCCAGACAGATGAGAGCCTGGTGTTGTTTGACTCCTCTATACTTGATAGTTGTGTGGTAATGCAGTTGAAAGGGATCCAGATGTATTCTGATAACCTTTTATCAATGCAAGAGGAGATCAGATTCATATTATTTGAGTCCATGTTCTCCTGCTACGTTAAGGCCTATGAAGACAATCAGATGCTTTTGATCCAATATATGTTTAACTGCCATCACATTCACAGCTTACAGGCATGTGAGAGAGGGGCTGAACAGACACAACGCTGGCAGTAAATATCCAGACCCCACACAGTACAGAGAGGCTAAGTCCCGCCCCTTCTGGCGGTCCCCACGGTACCTCGTATTTGATCCCGTTTGAATTGTACCATGAATTACACATATACTGTTTGTCTATTTCAAATATATATTTTATTTACACGTCAAGAAAGTCTCATTAAGTCATCTAACTGTTGGAGTAAGACTGTGAAAAGATGCCTGCACATGTGCATGTTAGCTATGTAAGCTAGCTAGCCAGCAGGCCAAGCTAATGGCCGAGTTGGTGACGTTCATTGCGCGACACAAGATATTTAGTGATTTTACTACAAACAGACTTTTTTACTTGCAAATTATTATTTTTTTTTTAAATTGGCAAACATTCAATGGTACAACTTAAAGAGGATCAAAGGATTTATTTATATATTTTTACTGGGGAGGGGCGGGACACTGCCTCTCTATGCCAGCAAACATCCAAGGGTAGGCGGAGCGGCCTTGCTGGATGGAGATATGGCGTTGGTGTGTTATGTGTAATGGGAGCATGCTGCATCAGGGAAAGAAAGTTAACAAGTACAGACACACACGTGTGCAAACATATTCAGATCTGTGACGGCAGGAAGGGAAGATGACAACATTTTAAAGGTGAAGAAGGAAACAACCTGCTGAGTGTGTTGCAGCAGCCACATAACAGATGTTTTACATATCAGGCGTGACAGGATGCTGTGCTGTTGGTGCAGTTACATTGATGGTGAAGCATCAGCCACGCATGCTTTTACCCAGGCAGTGACTTCCTAGCACACAATGCAGACTGTAAATGCACACGCTCAAAGACTGGACCGACCGAGAACAAGGCTCAATGACGTCGAGTGCATTATACTTGCCTTCCACACTTCACTATCAATCTTTCCGCCAAAATCACTCCACAGCTGTTTCTACGCACAGCGTTAAACACATACACACACACAGTGGTGGGGCAAAGGTTGGGGGTCAAAGGTAGGAGGGGAGGAAGACAGAAGAAGGCGGTTAGCCAACTAGCTCTCTCCACACAGAGTGCCTGTTGCAATAAGGAGCGACTCAGCAAAACATTTTTCAGTGAAAAGCCGTCAATCAAAATGTTTTCTCAAAAGGCTCCTATTGAACATTCACCTGATTAGTAGAATATGATCAATACAGACATATAGTACAGACATTTGGACAGTGGCACCTTTTCTGGTGGATGGATCTCAAATAGACCCACAATCAGGTTTCTCATAGACCCGAGGGTCCGTGTACTGAGTTCAAATTCAGCCTGCAGCCCTCCACGTCGCCCCCTCTCTATCCCCTCTCCTGTCTACCAATCTATTTCCCCTTCCACCAGGTAGCGCAAACACATATAGACAATATGGACATAATAAATAGCAGGGGACAGCATGTGAAGGAAATAAGAATATAGAAAGATACATTTAAATTGAATAAAAAGAATAAACAAACAGTATTAGGATGCATATCAGGACATACACATTTCTGTTTCTTTTCCTTTTTCTTGTCCATCATTCTGTCCTGTCCAATCAAAATGTGAATAACTAACCAAATAGAAAGTTAATAAAAAATAAGTACCAGTGAAGACAAAATGGTGTTCAAAAGTCAGGTAAAAATACTCAAAGATGGTTGTATGAGGGTTGTAAAGATAAACATGTAAGTGGACTACTTCCATAACATCACACTGTGGCACTGCACAGAAAAAGTCTTGTCCATGAACGCACTCAGGCTACTGTGAGGTTCTAAGTCTTTCATTGTTTCCTGAGTGTCTGCTGGGGTCAAACCAAATGAAAACATGTCATTGTCCAAATACCGATTCTACTGTATGTGACACAAAAACGCATACTTATACAGTAAAATACACACATACAGATGCTGTACATATCATTTATCTGCGGCACGCACACATTTACACACAGACACGAAGACATTTAGCACAACCAGACTGGGCATCAGAACAGGAGAATCCTACCTTGTCCTCATCTTCAAGATGCTGAGAGCGACACTCGGGGTCAGGCATCCCCTGTAGAGATGTGGACCGAGGCTGAGGAGACGAGGAGAGAGGTGAGGAATTAAAAACAAGGACACCATGGTGAGAATTCAGAGGGCATCCGCCATGTTAGTCTGTCTGCCATGTTGGCTCTTGTGTCGCTGGCTGACAGTGGAGGAGTCCGCGGGTCAGTCACTCCAGATAGATGTGCCAGAATCTCATTCTAGTCTGTCAACATCATTCCATTCTCACCGGATCAATGATTTATCTGCACCACGCTCCTCTCCATCAATTTCCTCCCTGTGTATCCCTCCATCATTCTTCATGATTGACTGATTGATTGACTCAGTGTTCTTGTGTTCCTCTATTCTGCTGCCTGAAGCAGTATTGATGGTCCCCTTTCGGCGTCTTACTCTCTTAACCCGCTTGTCTTGTTGCTGCCAATCCTCCACTAATCTCTTTCAGGACTACAGACGTGTGACTCTGCAGACAAACCATCCCGTCTGAAATGACCATACAGAGGCTTCAAATTCATTCTTAATAAAAAGTGCAGGGAGAAAAAACAAACGTGTGTTGGTTACTTACAAAGTAGCAGCTGTTGACGAATCCACATGTGGTGAGTGTGGGCTCGTGAGTGGAGAGAGGCTCGACGGAGCTGTCAGACGTGGTGCTGCCCGAACGAGTGGATGCCCTGAAGAAGACCTCGGCCTGGCACGCCTACATGCACACACACACACACACACACACACACACACACACACACACACACACACACACACACACACACACACACACACACACACAGGCACACACAGGCACACACAGTGTAACGCATGTAACATCCACCAGTTGGAACAGCCTTGCTCATTCATTTTCTGTGCTGTGTTTGTTCATTTAATCTCAAAAGAAGCTTTAAATGAACATTTTTAACAGACAATCTATGACTCATAATGAGGATTTCACTTGCATTGCAGACATGGATGGAGTCTCACTCAAACTACAATCTGACTGCTGCCAGAAAGAAACAAACAAAGGTGAGTTTCTCACCTCTTGGTCAGGGGTGGGCGAAGGGCTGAGTGAGCCCAGGGAGTGTTTACGTGGTGTGGAAGCCGTGTGGTCACCCAGGGCCTGGGTCTCCATCTGTCCAGGGGGTGCTGGGCGGGCGGCAGGTCTCTCCCACTGGGTGGTGCCGGTAGGAATGTGCCAGTAGTAGATACCGGCCATGTCTGTGATCTTCTTCCATCCTGGAGGCAGGTCGGGGTCCGTCTGAAATGACTGCTCACTCCAGATATCTGGTGGAAAAGAAGTGCAAATTCATTAAAAGCTATTATATGTAGTTGGCTGCTGTTTGTGAACAAAGCATTCAAACTTCGCTCCTGCTCAGTGAGCGAGAAATAGAGAGAGAGAGGGAGTCCAGTGGGGTCCAGTGGTGGTCAAGCGAGCTAGCGTCAGAGACAACAAAGCCGCGAATCAGAAGAATAAAACTAATAATAATAATAAAATAATAATAATAATAAAACTGTCTGAATGGTTGATGTTTTTACGTTCTAAAAGCCCAAAGAGCACACCCAGGCCTTTTTTGCAAATCTGTGGGAAGGTGCCGGATTTTGAATGAAAGCAGCCCAAGGGGAGCTTCATCCTGCTGTGGCCTGCCTGCTCTCTCTGTGCCTGTGAGGTCTGAGTCCAGAGCGAGCCAAAGCGGCGGAGCTTGGAATGAGAAGCGGCTGCACACCCTGCTGACTGGCTGAGGGTCTACACCCACACGAGGGGTCCACATGTAGTCTCTGCAGATACAGAGTGATGATTGAGAGGGGTTATCAGTCTATACACTGACTTTGCATACAACTGCATGTATAAACACACCCCTGTGGCTGCACACAACATATTGATTTTGCTTCCATCTGATCAAATTGAAAAAAAAAAAAACCTTGTTAAATGGTTCTACCAATTCATACCCTGAACAACAGCTGACTGGTTTACCAGCATGCGCTGCAGCTGCCATTTAACACGCCGTGTGTTTCCTCAGACAACAACTTGTCGAGTGCTGTTGTTGTATTTAAAGTTAGACAGAGGAAGACACAACACATTATTTCAGGAGGCAACAAAAACAGAAAAGCGTACTTTATACATGTGGTATCAACACAGGCCGTTATTAACTTTAAACATAACTCCATTTGCAACTAAATTAAGTGGAAGGACAATAAATTCTCAATTAAAACAAATCAAATAAATCAATACCTGTACAAACTATTAGGTTCTGGCCTAAACAAGGCGCACAATACTAACTATAATTTAAAAAAAAGTTGATTTAATGACCGACTTCCTCATTACGTATGGATTCCCATAAAATGTATACATCCCTTTCTACAACAGCACCATATAGAGCAGATGGCTGTTACCATCATTTATTTGACGGTGACAGAATGTCGGGAAAAACTGCATTTTCCTTCCAAACACTCACACACAGTCACAAATTATTTATATCACCGTTTCTTCTATCACTCTTGTAGTAAATGTCATCTCATCTGAAAGTTGCTGTTTCCTGGCAGTCAACCCAGCTGAAGCACACACACATACACACAGAACTATTGATGGTCTGTGTGTGTGTGTGTGTGTGTGTGTGTGTGTGTGTGTGAGAGAGAGAGAGAGAGAGTGGGTGATGTAGTGGCAGAGGTAGTAAAGATGATACGAAGCAGCAGTCGGTTGTGTAGCAACTCATAAAGGTGATATAAGCTCCGAGGGACGGGTCAGCTGGTGTCTGCATGTGATTGGACAAAGAGTTCTCGACTGCTGACCGCGCTGATGAAACACAGCCTGTCGCTACTGCAGCAGGCCATATGTCACCGTGACGACCGGGTCGGTCCAGCTTGAGATGGAATTCAGACACACGCGCGCCGTTATTAAGATTTATTTATTTAATGGAACAGAACCGACTGAAAAAGCATCTCAAAATGCGCACATGCGTTCCAGGCAGACGTCCCTTGGGGCTTAAGTCTGTGCTTTAGAGCAAGGAACTGTGAAGCAGTGCCTTCTGGGGGTTGCAGTCTTTTATGAGCAAAGAAAAAAATAGGTCAGAGCAACTAAAACTACAACAGAAAGAACCAGAGAGTGTCTGTGTGCTGAGTGAGAGGGGAAGACGGTGACTCAGAGAACGGGTGCCAGTGTGACAGGAACAAACAACTGGATTTGGATTTAGAGCATGTACACAGTCGGGGAGGGGGAGGAGGGGGGAGGAGGGGGAGACAGGCTCGATTGGCATGTCATGCTTCAAAGTTAGCGGCCAAGCACCGTGGCGAGGCGTAGAGTTGCACTTTCCGCATGCAAACACGGCATGAGGCTAGGAAGCGGCGTGCAACTATACAGCTTGTGGAAATGTGGAGCTACGTAGCATTTAGCCTCGGTTAGCATGCAGCTCACTGCCAGAGCAGAGTTGAGCAGAAGGGGGAGGGGAGAGCTTCTGGGAGGAAAACACACACACACACACACATGCGCACACACATACACAGACCAGACGGATGCACACATTCACTCACCACACAAACAAACTAACAGCATGCACAGGTCACAGACACAAGTGGCAACTTCATCCCTGTGCTGGAAGAGACATATACGCACATATACCTACACACACACACACACACACACGTTCAAACTAACAACCCACACTGTAGTTTCCAGGCGACTCCCGACAGATGCACCTACCCTCGTAATTGACAATCACAATGGCCAGCATGTAGTCTTTCCCCAGCATCATAGTGAGCTAGCTGCCTCTCACACAGCAAAGCTCAGTGCTGTAGCCAAACAGAACCCCAGACATAGAGCGAAAGAGAGAGCGAGTACAGAGGAGGGACAGAGAGAGAGAGAGGGGAGGGTGGGGGGGCACTGCAAGAGAGGGGAGGCACAGAAGCAGGGAGATCATTCTGTGAAAAGGGAGGCAGAGAAGAGAGGGAATAGAGGGAAGATAGGGGGGGGGGGGCAGAGGGGGCGACGTGGAGGTTCATGCCATGTTGGCTGTTGTCGTCTATCTGGAGCATCAACAACATCAGCAGCTCAAACAAGCCGGCCCTCCCTTTCCTGTCCCGAGACAAACATACGCACAGGAAGAAACCTGGCACACCCATTCTCGTCAAATGCCCATGTTTATCACTTTCCTCCTTTCCAACTTCCCATTAGCCTCTCTTGGTTGTCCTGGCAACCCCCCACATCATGTTTCATTCAGCATCATCATCAGTGGAGGTGCGACGAGGAGGAAGAGCAGAGAATAGGGCCGACAAACAGTAGGGCTGATGAAGGGAGGAGAGGAAGACCTTGATGATCTAAAGATGTGTGAGTAAGTAGGTGACCGAGAGAAAAAGTAGCTCAACGTCTGACCGACTCGTGTGGCTGAACTATGTCCCCTTGCGAGTGACCTTCCTCGTCTCAGTGTGCATGTTTTGACTCCTCTGTGTGAAAGCAGTGTCGTATCTGCCCTCTAACCCACAGAATCTACAGAGGAATCTGACACACACCTGGGAAAACAACACGCCGTGAAAATGTCAATATGAGAGGGAGACACACACGGGGGGGGGCGAAGACGGATGGGGGGGCCGGCAGTGGAGACGACGAGGTGTTAGATATTGATGTATTCCACATGAATGATGCCAGATTCATGATTAGCAACTCCTCAATAAACAATATGTCTTCACGAGAGGCCGTCGTACCGCTAATGTCTACTTTTTTGTCCCCCTTCCTCGGCTCATCAATACATTGCTCCATGCAAAAACATGAGGCTGTCCCGTGAGAGAATTATCACTTTGTAACGTAAATTATAGGAAATGGACGTATTCGCCCCCCAAAAAAGCAGCAACAAGGTTAAAGAGCTCGGAGCGCTGCACCTCTCACAGAGCAGGAGAATGCTTTTACATGGGATGTGTTTCATGTGTCTCACAACAAAGCAGCAGACCCAGAGTTTTAAGGGCCCCGTTAAACTAAACAGCCACATTCTTACATAACACTGACAAATAAGTGGAATGACTTTAACAGACCTTCTGCAAAGACTTGCACTAGTTTAGGAAAAGCACACGCCCACGACAGGAAGTGATGAGTCAGGATGTGCTGTAATAACAACAGGTATATTCATCCTAGGTATGAGGCAATGACACTGATACATAATTAGACATTTCATTAAGATATGAAAAACATGGAAAACAGAATAGATTCCTAACCATATTTTACAATACAGCTGAAACGAATAGTAGATACTAGAGATGCAACGGTAATGTGCGGTTCAATACTTTTCATGATTTCACGTTTCCATCCTTGTATCTCTCTGAATTGGCTATGTCGGAGCTTAAGAGTAGCACTTGAACGCAGCATGTGTTCACATGCTATATGTCTGCTATATGTCGAAGTGGAGATGAAGAGCGCAGTACGTCCCCTGTATAAAAGTCATGAGAAAAGAAAAAACATTTTTGAATATATAAATAGCAATGTTTTTTCTCCTAGCGCACAAAATGTGTACCGAAACAACCGAGACCGTAAGCCAAGAACCGAGGTACGTATTGAACCGTGGACTAACTGTACTGTTGCATAGTAGATATCAAGCGCTCTGTTATCCCAGCTTCTTACTTGTGAAGTTTTGCTGCTTATGTTTGTTTAATGTGACAGGAATCAGAGCAACTTTGGGTATTTTTCATCCTTACAAAATGAAGTGGCATAGACTTTATTAGATGCAGACAGACACTGTGACTTCAGCCCCAATTGACATCTACTCAAACGGTAAAGGGACAGTTTTTTTGGCTGTCGAGACACATTGCAGGACCAAGATGAGTTGGTTCAAATATCATAAAAGAATTACTTTAAACATGAAGCCCTGAACAAACTGATGCACGAGGAGTCAGTCCATCTAGATGTTGCATCCAACAGACTCAAATGGGATGCAAACTTCAGCTTTTCTGATGGCAACCAAAGCTACATATAGAAAATGCTACGCTGTCTGTTATTGTAGTTGTCAAATCTATGCCCTGCATTTAATATCCACAGATCACAAATGTTCAATTTGTCTTAAAAAGAATGAAAATCCGCTCGAGAGGTATAAAACAAAGAGAATGGCAGCTACAGTTTGAATAACTCACAACTAGCCTGCAAGCCACGCACACACACACACACACACACACACACACACACACACACACACACACACACACACACACACACACACACACACACAGCATGGAACAGGATGCAGCTCATCTGACCTGCTTACCACCCTTAAGGTTACAAGGGCACTTTCTGTCCCAGCCAGAGGGATTCTGGGAGATTTACTGGAGGCTAAAGTATTTGTTATTCTGTTCCAGCAGTCTGTCTGAGTTCTACACACACACACACACACGCGCACGCACTCACACACACACACACAGTCACACACACACACACACACAAACATACACACACACACACACACACACACACACACATACATGGTCACCATAAATGGAAACATGTCATCAGCAGAGAGGACGGTGAAACCACTACATAGCACACAAGAGAAAAACAAACAGAAAAAAAGAAAAGTATGGCAAACATGAGTAAATGTCAGCAGCTGTGAAGTTCACTCTTCAATGCAGTGTGTGTGTGTGTTTGTGTGTGTGTGTGTGTGTGTGTGTTGTGTTTGTGTGTGTGTGTGTGTGTGTGTGTGTGTGTGTGCGCGCTCACCTGTCTCCTCTGGGGAGTTGCTCTCCTGGGACAGAGTGGTCCAACTCAACTCTTCGTCGCTGGGGTTCAGATTCTGGATGCGGTTCAAAGCACAGTCCGTCTTCGCCCCAGTCCTCCTGTCCTTCTTCGTCTCCGGAGAGGAGGAGGAAGAGGAGGAGCAGGAGACCACAGAGAGCAGGGGCGTGTCTTCTGGGCTGGCGTGCTTGGGTGGGGAGGGAGGAGGCGGCACAGGGGAGTCCTTGCCTGATTTGAGGAGCTTGAGGTTGGAGTGCAGGTCCGAGATGAGCTCCAGGTTCTTCACAGGAGACTCGCTTGTTATCAACAGTAAGGGTTTCTTCTCCTCGTCCTCCTGCTGCTCCACTACCACCTCGTCTCCATCCTCCTCAATCTTCATCCTCGACATC
The DNA here is from genome assembly GCA_029853015.1 of Chelidonichthys spinosus. Taxonomy (NCBI): domain Eukaryota; kingdom Metazoa; phylum Chordata; class Actinopteri; order Perciformes; family Triglidae; genus Chelidonichthys; species Chelidonichthys spinosus. The sequence continues at coordinate 7,501,476 of CM056824.1, forward strand.
ATTTCCTTCTCGGACAGAATGCTGATGTCGTCGCTCTCCTCTGCCTCAATGTTCAAGTCAAAGCCCGAATCTGTTGTGTTGCTGTTCAGTTTGAGCTCCAGAGTCGTGTTGATGTTACAGTCTCTGTCCGGGTCACTTTTCTGCTCTGGCTCCGCGTCGCTGTTCGCGTCTGAGTGCAGTTCGTCGTCCAGCTCGTCGTCCAGCTCAGTGACATCATCCTCCCGGTCGTTATTGGTGAGCGTGTGACTGTCGTCCTCCTCGGCCATATTCACATTGAGGTCGTCTGCCGTGGTTTCGGACTCCAGGTCCGTGGACTCGGGGCCCGTCGTGTTTTTGTTGTGATCCTGACCGGCTTTACGCAGCTGGTTCACGCCGTTCTTGGCCAGTTTGGGATTGTTGGGGGTGGAAGACTGCGACGGGGAAGTCGGTGATGACGACGGCAGCGGCGCCGCTTCTCCGAGGCCCATTGCGGCCTGGATACTGGTCAGTGCATACTTTTTGCGACACTTAGGAGGCGTGGCGGAGCCCTGCTTGATGACGTCGCCACTCAGCAGCTGGTTGTGTGAGGAGCGAAGGCTGAGTGAGGTGGGAGGCGTGGCAGCGGGGCCGTTGCGATTGGTCACGTCTACTGACATCATCGTGGCACGAGACGGATCGCCTGAAAGAGGAGGAGGAGCGGGAACAGGAAGTGACTACATTTATATCCACACATTTGTTAACATGCACCCAACATCAGTTAAACATATTATTTAATCCATTCTGTGTGCAAATATTCATTATAATGTTCATGTTACGGCATGTGTCTTTTTCTGGCAGGGTACTGGAGAGGACCGTTTTTTTTAATGTTTCTATGACAACCATATCTTGACAATTTATCAGGACTCTAACCATCGTTGTATGATAGACAAGCATTGGCCCTTTGATTTTATTGGCTGTTTGGGCTGCTATCTATTGTTTGACATCGTTTCTTTTTCACCGTGAGCACCAACCGGAGGATGCTGCTTCATACTTTGAATGGACGAGCTCGTCACCTCTAATCTGACAGCTGGAACGTCGGAGCGAGGAGGTCGATCCGTCGGTGTACGGCGATAAAAGCACAAAACTCGCCAGCAACACTCAGTGTCCGCCGGCTGATCTGCTCCTACAAATAGCCTTTTAGGTTTTTGTTATGATGGTATCTGTCTGACGGACACAGCCAATCAAGCTTCTCCTCCATTTTCTGACGTCGTCAGCGATTTTCTGAAAGGTCAGAGATTTTCCAACTTGAAGCGTTCGGAGCGGCTGCACGGAAAGACGGATCACTCAGGAAATAAAGGGCTTTCTCTGGAGGCCACATATGCCCTCTCCTTGTTGAGAACAACAGCAGATAAACAATGATGCATCCTGGGGCTGTTTCTCTTTTTCATATAAATGTAATAAATCATACAAGAGCTTTAATCAGACGTTGATGTCTACTGAACACATCCAAACAAGATATTCTGTTTTCTTATTGTCTACTAGCAAGTATTGCCTGTGTAGCCGAGGCCTGATGTGGTATATAGTAGGATATAAAAGTATTTTCCTCCTGGTTCTCTGAACACTTACTAGCTCACCATATCCGCAGCTGAAAATAGAACCCAACAAACAGGCCATTTACTCCTGTTTGAGTAGCATTAGCTAAAAAGGACAGCGGCCGGCTGTTTGAGGACAACCACAGGGTCAGCATAGGAAAGCTACCTGTATTCAGAGAAGGACTAACGCAGCGTTGGTTTTGGCCTTTTTTCGTGGGATTTGTTGACGTGAACAAAAGCTCTGCCAGATTTATATTTTGCATTCCTGAGAAATCTAACTGGAGAGCAGCGATGGGGAACCGCTCGGCATGAAGAGGTGTTTTCATTTGAACAGGATGTGTGAAAACATGTGTGTATGTTGTACCTGACAGGAGGTCAGTCGTAGGCCGGCGCTGGTCACGGTTCAGGGTTCAGTAGACTCAGCTGCAGATCTGAACACCACAGAGGAGAGAGGGAGAAAGATGGAGGGAAATAACGATCAGAAGAAGAAGAATGCAAAGAATCCTGGGTACTTCTTGGGTTGCCCTTGGAGACCACATTCATCCATGTAGAACTCCACTACAGCTGGTTTCTATGGAGAACCATAGAAATCAGATACAATATAATATTAAATATTACAATTAGAACATTTTCCCTGTCAATCAAAATCCTCCCTGTTAAACAGTGAATCTAAGGTTTTTTTTAAAAATATGTATTTATTTTATACTACAATACACTTGAATGTGTCTGAATGTAAAAATCTTAGCTCATAAGTAAAATAAATAAATCATTTTGGAATATATAAATGGCATTTTTTTCCCCTTGCACAACCGCAACCCAAGAACCGAGGTACGTATCAAACCGTGGGCTAACTGTATTGTTGTATCCCTACTGCCGACCTGTATATGATATTATATGTTTAAAACGTTTGAAGTTCACCCAAACAACAATAAGGCTCCGATTTAGCTTGACGTGGATTTGAAATAAGCCTTTTAGATCACATCCACAGAGGAGGACCAACACGTACGGCGAGGAAAGCACAACATTCACAACATTCAGTGTCCGCCGGCTGATCTGTTCCCACTGATGGGCTTTTCTGTCTTTGTTATGAGACTTTCTGTCTGATGGACACGGCTAAAAAAATCAGTGACGTCATGAACGCTTTTCTGAAAGGTCAAAGATTTTCAACTTGAAGCGCTCGGAGCGGACGCACACAAAAAGGGGGGCACTGAGAAAAATATGTTTTTTCTCAAAAACGTTCTCTCCTCATTGAGAACACGTGAAAAAAGACGCTGGCGCTACGTGGACGCATGTCCTTCAAAGTAAAAGAGAATTTAAAATGGCTTTTACTGTAACACATTCATAGAAAGTGTGAGTCATTAACTGGGGTTAGCTTAGACTCGGATCCTAGGAAAGCTTGCTTGTTTGTTTAAGTCATAAGATGCTAAAAACCTGACCGTGTTCATTGACAACACCAACAACAAGGCTCGTAAATAAAGAAAGCAGCAGGATTTTCATGACAGGAAGAACAACAATATCCTGAAAGCTTGAAAGTTTACACTCACGACTCACCGGAGAACTAGGGATTGTGGGAAACTCCAGGATGTAGCGCATCCATACTGGTAGTCGGCAGGTTCTCTTTTTTTGTCCAATCACGGAGGCTTCACTGAAGCAGCGGTGTCCTGAGGGAGAGACGGACATAAAACAGGTTTAATGAGGGTGAGACGGTGAGGGAGGGGCGAAAGAGAGAGGGAGGGAGATTGAAAGGAGCACTGCAGGACACCAGAGGGACAAATAATAAAGACACATTAATTATTCACAACCTCGATCAAACATTAATACACAAGGTGTGTGTGTGTGTGTGTGTGTGTGTGTGAACATAAGGCTCACTTTGTATGCAGCTCATATTTCTCTCTTTGGTGCAGTCTTGCCAACCCTTCTCTGACTGGAACCATCATAAACTTAATGCCACGGGAGACTTGTAAACTCCGCCGACACACATTACACATTACTGCATAATGCAGTCAGGACTGGTGGACGGTTCACCGACACACGGCCGCTCTGAGTGGTGGAGAGGAAGATAATAAGCATAGTCGGGATAGGTTGTAAAATTCCACTTAGTGGCTGGAAAAACACCTGGAATGATTTTGAGGAATAAAACTGTAACTTGCTGAAAGACACGTCACGTCATCTTTAAGCATCGAAGCTGACGCCGACCGGTGCAAAGATATGATTCCACGTTTCTAGGAATTCATCAAAGATCTCCAACCACACGATCCCCTTCACACCAGCTGCAGCTGTGGGGAAAAGTGTGCCAATGATTGCAAGAACACTCGGGCACGAGAGATGAAGTGCGTGATGATCGAAACCGCCGTTGGGGTTTTGTATTCCGGCAAATCTTCAACTGGCAACAGCAGTCGATGTTGTTGAAAGTCCTCAGTGTGTTCATCTAAATGCAGGTTTACCCCACGCTAACTCCTCTCATTTGACCTGCACGATGACAGAATTCACTGCAGGTGTTACAGAAACGTCCTCGACTCCCTGCATGAAGGAGGTCCCCTCTCGTCTTCACCATCTCCCTTTCTTCTACTTTAATGGACACGTCTTCAGCCTCGGACACAGTTTCTCAGTCTTGAATGAATACACACAACATCTGACTTCTGCAGATTTTCAGGGTCTTTGACAAACATGTTTTCCAGCTGATTTGGTCTTCATGTATTTGGTGATATGCATGAAGGCCGCGGAGCCTGCAGCGGTTGTGTGTTGTGGTTCACACGAATAAAAAGCGAAGACGAAAGTGAATGCATGAATAGAGAAAAGGAGTTCTCCTCAGTGGAGAAGAAAAGCATTTTAAGCACAAACATATGATGCCAAGTGAAGGAGAGTTAGTGATTTATAGTTTGTCTCCTTCAATGAATAAGGCAATAATAATGTTGCTATGTAATTAGCCTAGCCTCATTGGCTTTGAGCATGTTTGATCAACACAGTGGAATGCAGTTATATGCCTCATGACTCAGCTGAGTAAATACAGTATGAAGTATTGTTGGTCACTAGTAATGCAAGCCACTGAAGGTCAATATTATATGATGCAACCTGTGGGCAAAAGGCAACATCATGCCGTATGTCAACATGTGGACATTAAGAGACGAGATTTAAAAGAAACAACATACACACTGTTTTTAGTCCTGACTCCCAAACATGTTCACTTAAGAAACAAAAATAACAATCAGTCTCCAAGTTTATAAATCTTTTTTATATTTTACAGGTTTATGCAACAACTCAAAGTTATATAGAGGCTAAGCCCCACCTAGGGATGGGCCAATATAGGATTGTATCGCAGATTGTGAAATTAAAAAAAAAACACTCAAAATAAGAGAATTTTCATTATTGGGATAATCAGAAATATCCTCACAGCTACCTTTAAAAAGCTGTAGCTCGCTGTCGTGGTAGACGGGTGAACACTAAAGCCTGATTAAAAAATACAGGATATTAAAATACATTTATTTTACAGAAATACATATATTTAGCCTTTATGCAGGAATCTTATGATTGATGATCATCTTATTTAAGAATAGTTTTGTTTTTCCACTGAAACGGACACTGATTTTCAGACGTTTTTGCCTTCCAAACTGTCATTAAATTTACATTATATTTGTGAATAAACCAGTTGCAGTTTGAATAAAGAATACTGCTGGTCTGGTTTTACCAGAGACCCCTCAAAACTTTGAATCTTTGTGGGAGTCTCAGGTGTCAATACAAGGGTCTTGTACTTCACGCACAGCTGGTAAGTCGATCAAACCTACCGGAGAACACTTGATCTGCCACAACAATGGTCTCAGACTGAGCCAAAGACCAGCGACATCTGGTTTGTCTGGCAACACTAGGTGTTACACAGACTGTGGTAAAAAAAAAAAAAAAAAAAAGGTAAACCATCTGAGGAGCAGCTGTATAATTTGGACCACAGACCAGCTGTGTGTACTGTAATGCATCTTCTCTAATGGTTTAAGCAGCAGCTACAAAACAAGATATCATGTCTTGAATGACTGGTGTGGTGAAGAGGCACAGCTGGAAGACAAACACATACAACAAATAAATAAAAACCTAAAGCACACAACGTATAACGACTGCCGGGGGCGGAGGCTAGGAAACGATGATGGATAAAGTGATTCAGAAAATTGCAATAAGGATGTTGCATTCTGGGATTAAAATTACAAGGCATGCTGTTAGTTCCTTGAATCCTGCTGCAACAAGTCTGCATACCAGTGGACACGAGTGTGTGTGTGTGTGTGTGTGTGTGTGTGTGGGAGAGTGTTTGTATGAAGGGGTGTCTGTCGACATGAAAACTTATGAATAATTTCCCATGACATGTTGCTGCTGACTCGACATGCCAGGTGGGATGTGGGATGTGTAATCAAGGTCTAGTACCAGAGTCGGTGCAGTGATACGGGTGTTTAAGTGTGTTCACAGTCATATTTTGGGGGGGGGGGGTTACAGCCAAAACATGTGTGTTCAAGTTAGCAATGGAAGCGGCGTTCTGCTGAGTCAGAAGCTTTAAAGACTGAATTAAAATATCTGGTTGTTGAATGTTCAGCAGGGTCAATATTCAAACAGACAGGATCACGGCCGTTTCAGAGCAACAGGTATTTCACTTCAACAGGTGACCATGTTAACTGGTGGCTTTCAGCCGAATGCATCTGTGGTTGCTCAGATAATAAACAGATGTGCTTCAAATTGATTGAAGGTGTTTAAGAGGACACCGACACGTTCCTGTTTTCATATTATTCTGCCTCACATGGTTGCAAAAACATAAAAGTAAGTAAAATGACGCTTGTGTTGAAAACAATCAAGCCAAAACCAAACCCCGCCCACCGACTGAACCGTGCAGATGAAGAGGAGGCAGAGGGACCTGATCTTTAACACAGATTATCCATCTCATGTGAAACTGGCAATTCTGTCTTCAGGTCTTTTTCCAGGCGTGTCTCCTCGGTCGACTACTGTGGAGCATAGAAAGCTCATCAATTCCCCAGATCACCTGCAGCAGCGTCAATCAGCTGTTGGTGAGCCGCCTCCACACCTCTCTCTCTCTCTCTCTCTCTCCTGCAGACAGATGCTGCACCACGCCCACCTCCACAAAGATCATCATAAATCATCAGATCGCCCTGCAGACATGAATGCATTTTAAAATGTATTCTCGTATCTTTAAAATCCAGCTTTATTTTCCACTCCTTTACCGTGATGGCAGGTTAGACAGCTTTTAAAATGCGCCTGGCGCCGCGGAGCATTTGTCTCCGCGTGTCCAGCTGTGTTGCTCGGCGTCGTCGGGCCCTGTCTCGCTGCGGTGTGTCCTGTCTCACACCTCATTTGGTTAACATAAATTAACCTGTAAGCTGCCATGCTTAACCCGTCAAAAATGATGCGTAACTGGTCAAAAACCATTTAGCGGTTTACCGTCGACACCCTAGTCAGGATTTAGTGACAGTTTGAGCAAATATTACAAAATGCTATTTTAATTTATGTTACCAACTGTAACTTTAAAGTAGCTTTCTTACCCGACGTATTTCTGAGTGAGACAGGATATGCAGGCGATACATAACATGTTTAACTCAGCTCAGATTGATGATGTCATGATGTAAGCACGTGTCGAATTGTGTTTTCTAGGAAGAAATAAATAGGTTTTATTTGCACGTGTTGTTAAATACGTCCACAAAATGACCTGGGAGGTGATCTAAAAGGGTTCATTTTATAAATGTAACCATATTTTATAAATAGCTGTACATAAAGAGCAATCCTTCAGATTTCGCTCTTCATACAACTGCAGCAGTCCTCCCGGAGATCTGTAAACATACTTTGATGTGTAAAATCAGCGGAGATGCCCTTTAAAGTCACCACGTTAACCTCATAGTGATTACTCCACTGGTGCTGCAGCAGAGCCCAAACAACACACACGTCTCACTGTCCAAACAGACTCCCTTTCTATTTCCTACTCACAGATGTAAAACACTAAATGTAAAGTTTCTAAACCTGGGTAGGGCTCCAGTTGTGCAGCAAGTATGCACTAAAACTATAAACTTCCAATACCAACGACATCTGGATATGACCTCAAAAACTGGATGGGATGGCGGTGATGGCTGTACCGCCGGCTATGGGCCTCAGAAAGGCTCCCTGCGCTCCTCTGCTGTGGACGAGGGGGGTCCAGGCTTAATTACAGGGCCGCAGGCACAAACGCTCATTCACAAACACACACATGAAACGCAAATATGAGGGTGAACCTTCCACACGGGCGGAAACTGACGGGCAGACTCGCCATGTTAAAGGCACACACACACGGACTCCAAGAGGTTGTGTAACAAGATCTAGGATGTGTCAATGTATGGCAACGACCGCTGACCCCTGACCCCGCCGAGTGTGTGTCGTTGCATGTGTGTGTTGTTAGTGCTGGCTCCACCGAGAATGAGGGGAGCAGCTGCAAACACTCCAGCTCTCGCTCCTTCCCCGCTCCGCCGACGTTCACCAGACTGGACGGAGCGGAGCAGAGACACATTGCTTTTAAATTCATCAGCCAAGTGGATTCCTGCCGACGGAGTGATCTGCCTCTCATCCCTCCTTCCTGCCTCCTCCCTCACAAGGTTTCTCGCCGTCCCGGCTCTTCTGCTAATCCCACTTGACTTTTACCTCTTTCCTTTATCCTATTTCCCTGCCTACTTCCTCTCCCCTTCCTCTCCACGCCTCAACTACATTCATCTTCTACCTCTCACCCCTCCCTCCTCCTCCCCTCTTTCCTTTGTCTCGGAGAGAATTGCTGTCTTTTCTCATTAAACGTGAAGAAGGTCTGTAAACTCTCATAAAACCACCCATTTCTCTCCACAACCCTGATTTACAGCCGCTGTTCCTCTCCTCTCATCTTCCCCCTCGGCTCGGGAGAAAACCCATCTGTTGCCAAAAAAAAAAGGCCGGCAAGAAAGCAAAACTGTCGCAGTTTAAAGGCCCGGGCCATCGAAAGCAAAATGGATGGACTCGTGTCAACAAGGCAAGGCGGAATAGAGAAATGCCACTGGGTGTTTCTCTAACTTTTGGAGCAGGACGCAAACGTGTAAGCCAGCGTTATAACAGCGGGCAATCTTCCAAGATCTCTCCTCGCTTTGTTTTCATTGGCTGCAGAGGGCTGGATGCTCGCTGAGCTGCAAACTACATCCACTACAAGGCCGAGGAGTAAGCGACACTGCTAGCTCTTCGCATTCCAACACCATATCTAAAAGGCACCCACAACACACAACCCCTAATAACGCACCTCTGGGAGGTGAAAACTTCTCTCCTCCCCTGACCCAACTAAGAGCAGCGCATATTTAAAGCTGTGTATTAATCACAATTCATTTTAAGCACCTCTGATTGTATATAAAGCTCTAAATGGTTTAGGAGCAGCCTGCGGGGCCGGCTCCCTGTTGTTTTATGTGCCTATTTGTTCCCCCCGATCCCCGACTGCAGGTTTGTTTTATGATCACAACCACAGTCATGAGAAAAGTGGCGACGCAGCATTTTCAATTAGAGCCACATTCATTCAGAGGTTCCTTACGCGGGCATGTTTATTAAGGTTATTCTCAGTAATCTCAGATGAAGTGCTAAATATTTTTGCAGCTTCTAGCAAATTTATGACGAATCAAAGAGGCTATAGTCCACAACAAAACAAGAGAGGCATCAATCAGCGCGCCACAAAGCTAACAGATGGCTGGGCCTTTCTGGTGCACGACAGATTAGAGGACATATTTCTCCAAGTCAGTGTGTGTGTGTGTGTGTGTGTGTGTGTGTGTGTCTGCAAAATCACATTCCCATGCAACTAAACTGCACTCTCAGTTACATTTTCAGGGAAAGGTATTTTTTTCCCAGACCGAACGTTCACAGCTTTAAAAACAGTTAACGAACGAGGTTAACGAACAAAACCAAACAACAGCAAAACTTCAAAGTTAGTTTTAAGCAACAAAAGTACTCGGTTAGGTTTATTATAAAACCTCACCGTTTGGCTTAAAATGACTACGAACTTGAAGCAAAACAAAACGCACAAAAGTACTTGTTGTGATCGAGATAATATCTCATTTTGGCCAGGATAATGGTCCCATGTCTACACATTATACTAACATCAGTCTCCTGGTGGAAGCCCTGTGTTTTCTGACCCGACCACCACCCTGACCACCTCCCTACGCAGACTTCCATCGCCTCGTTTGAAACTAATTTGGGATACATCAAGAGCAAACATAATTCATGAGAATATCCCCCCTTCCGCAACATAATTCACAACGCAGTTTCATTGTGTGGGAAGAAAACAATAGCCTTCCTGCAGAACCTGGTTCCAGAGTGACAGGGAAAGGGTTAACGGCAACGAGGCCGAGTGTGTGTGAGTGTGTGTGTGTGTGTGTGTGTGTGTGCATCCTTTTATTGTCCATCACGGGAAATGACAGAATAAGTAACACTGTGAGACTGCAGCCTAAACAAACAATGTTGTGTACAGACAAACATGGTGTCCGAGGCTCAGCGTGCTCCGCGGCCGTACGGCCTGCAGCAGCGACCGCCTGTGTCAAGGACGGACAGAAATAGATCACTAGTATTCCACTTTATTCACACTGTAGCTTCAAGTTAAGTCAGACTTGCAGAGCCTCCCTGGTCCCTGGTGTGTGTGTGTGTGTGTGTGTGTGTGTGTGGTGAGATGAGAGAGAGAGAGAGAGAGAGAGAGAGAGAGAGAGAGAGAGAGAGAGAGAGAGAGAGAGAGAGAGAGAGAGAGAGAGAGAGAGAGCTCAATGTGCTGTATACATACAGCTTAAAAGGTATTATTTCCCGCTGCTGTGGTTTCCATGGGCGGGAGAGCGAGAGACAAAATGACCACTAAAGAAAGGAAAGCAGTGTGGAATTTTTAGGGTGTGCCAAAGAATCTCAGGCATGTCTCTGTTTTTTTGTTGGGGGGGGCAAAAACACACACACACACACACACACACACACACACACACTCTCTGAGGTATTAAGGTGAGCGATGACTATGGCGTCATTTCAGTGCCAAAATCCGCGAGCATAAAAACCATATTCCGCGCGCATAAAGACCACTCTCTGCGCGCTCGCCGTCACTCTCTGCGCGCTCGGCATCACTCTCTGCGCGCTCGCCGTCACTCTCTGCGCGCTCGCCGTCACTCTCTGCGCGCTCGGCATCACTCTCTGCGCGCTCGCGGTCTCTGTGCACACGCTCGCTGTCACTCTCTGTGCCTTCTACGCGCTCGACTTTGCTGAGTTTTGGCACTCTGGGGGCGGGCATTGAATAGACGGCCCCGCAACCCCCCCCTCCTTTCTGATTGGTCACTTTAAACGCCTACTACTGTCTCCAGGTCAGAGCCAATCCGAGGCAGAGTAGGGCGGGTCATCATTGCGGTTGGCGGCAGCATTTGATGGGATTGCGGATGAGATGTCAGAAAAACAAGAGGTAAGTTGAGGAACAAACAGATATTTAAATTATGAATTTATTGAACAGCTTGCGAGTAATTGTGATGGAGATCCGCAATCTCTCATCTCAATTCCGCCATCAAATGCTGCCGCCAACCGCAATGATGACCCGCCCTACTCTGCCTCGGATTGGCTCTGACCTGGAGACAGTAGTAGGCGTTTAAAGTGACCAATCAGAAAGGAGGGGGGGTTGCGGGGCCGTCTATTCAATGCCCGCCCCCAGAGTGCCAAAACTCAGCAAAGTCGAGCGCGTAGAAGGCACAGAGAGTGACAGCGAGCGTGTGCACAGAGACCGCGAGCGCGCAGAGAGTGACGGCGAGCGCGCAGAGAGTGACGCTGAGCGCGCAGAGAGTGACGGCGAGCGCGCAGAGAGTGGTCTTTATGCGCGCTGAATATGGTTTTTATGCTCGCGGATTTTGGCGCTGAATATGGTTTTTATGCTCGCGGATTTTGGCACTGAAATGACGCCATAGATGACCACTTGTGAGAGCTTGTGTGTACACGTCCCATTCACTGACCCTGAGCAAACTACACAACAATGAAACACAAACAAGGTGAGAGTGAATGACCTGTGCATATTTACTGCACATATTTAAATACAAATGTGTCACGTGACACGTACAAAGTGTCTCATTTACGTACAGCGATCGCAACACTTCATCCATTGTCACTGCACATACTCATTTCTCATGATGACTCATCTCAAGCTCACAAAGCCACAATACGACTGGGGGGAACAGATGTTAGGGGGTTTTGTAACGGACTCCAACATCACACACACACACACACACACACACACACACACACACACACACACACACACACACACACACACACACACACACACACACACTTTGAAAATCCTGTGACTTGGAAAAGAAACATTTCAGAAACACAAGCCAAGAGACGATTTCCTGGATTTGGGAAACTTGGGAGCGAGGTGACCCCTCCCCCATTCCCAGAGCCCCCCTCCCCCCCTCTCTCTTCCTCCCTGCTTCACCCAGCCCCTCTTTCCTGTGGGTGAGGGGAGGTGGTGGGAGGGAGGGGGAGAAAGAGTACACCGAGAACACACTGACACCAAGCAAAACACACAGCGGAGGGAAGTCCCACTCCAGCCCTTCCAGCCCGTTCCCTCTGTGGGACACACGTGAGCCCGTCGTGCCGCCGGCGCGACTTCACCGTAATGAGACCGCAGCTCTTTCCTGGACGCGATGTCGGAGCGACAAGCTTCGCCAGCAGTCAGTGAACAACAAGTAGAGCCACGTCAGTATTTAAGAACGTCATCTGCTCGTGATCGCTGCTTTTTCTTATCTACAAATCCTCAATATTATAACGTCGTCCTCGTCTACAATTATGATCATTTGTAGCCTCTGTTTAGTTAAAGTGCCCCACGCTAACCTCCCACAACACCCTGCACACCATGAGTTTCATGTTTTTAATGTGAGACTTTACGGTTAAATGTGTTCGATTATCACATGTGAAAATATCAGATTTCCATATAGTCACAGAAGTAATATGTGCATGTCGTGGTCATAGGTCAGTAATTTGTCCCAGCGTGCCGGGAAGCGTCTCCCGCTGCTGACAGTCACAGGTTTTACCAGCGTCTGCTGCTGAAGGGCTCAAGTAACAAGAAAACCAGTCGCACCGCCCTTATTTTCCATCAGCCTTTTCTTTTTCCATTATAGTGACAAAATGATATTAGATCAGGGAGCTGCTCAACCGATGGTTCAAATCCCCGGGGAGCACCGACACATTTCTCTCTCCGTCTTTTAAAACGATCACAATCCTACAGAGTGACGTGCTTTTAATACAACAAACACATGCAGGCATGCAGGCAGGCAGCACATCAGCCAAGAGTTGCGTTTGTCATTTCCCAAACTCACAGTGCTGCTAACCGGCTCCAGCTGGGTCAGTTGGTGGGAAACAGTTGATGGTTTCAAAACAAAAAACTTGCTTCTTGGTAATGCGTTGTCAATAACACAAGTTGCAAATTAAATCGTGACTGCCCTTTGAATGTGCAAATAATTTCCCTCAACAAACCCACACACACACACACACACACACACACACACACACACACACACACACACACACACACACACACACACACACACACACACACACACACACACACACACACACACACACACATCGATATGATAACCTGCCTGAATATCTGAATACCCATACTGAAACCATAACATGGCCAACATCTAAACACCACAAAAAGTAATGAAATAATAATTACAGAACATGGAACGTAAAAAACTAATTAAAAGGTCATATTGATAACATTTTTATTTAAACAAATAATTAAAATAAAATAACACATCCACAGAGCTTTTAGAAAGGTGCAGAATCAAAGTATTACTTCTCGTGTAAAAAATCCTTTGATTGTGAATTCATCATTTAAAAAAATGTTGACGGGTCTAAAATGAATGTTTTGTTTACCTCTGTGTAGACGTGTGACGTGTGGCTGCGGATTCTAGCAAGGCTTGTGAGCCAATAGACTAACGACGTTGGTGTCATGTGGTATCTCTGTGTAGTCAGGGGTCGAGTAGGTTTGGGGTTGCCAGTTGGTGTGGAAAAAAAAGAACGGAAAAATAACTGAGTTTGACGGTAAGCGGGCAGCATTTCGGTACCAGTGTGCTAAGTGACAAAAGGAGGAGCAAAATTAATTAATACCACGAAAGATCCATCACTTGACATGACTGATTCTGTCTGAGTGTCACTCAACTCGACCATGAGAACGCAGGTTCTGCAACAAACTGGCAACACATTGAGGGCGTATGCGCTTCGAGCAACAGCTGTTGTGACGTGAATGCAATGGAAGGGGGAGTGCGAAGCAACATCTAGTAGCTGGATGTTATCAATGTTGTCAATAGCATCTTTAAGTCAATTAAAACATGTGTCGTGTAAGTGATCTGATGTCCCTATACTTGAATTTATTTGATTTTATGGATAGTTAACTTCATATTTGCAACCAGATATCACATTAAACAGCGTTTAATAAAACTTTCTTTCGTAAAACAGAGCCCCCGTCAGTAACAATTCAGGTGGAGAGTGGTACTGCAGCACGGGAGAAGGAGAAAACAAAAACACACAAAATGATAATAAACTGTGACTCCACATTAACTGTATGAAGCTCAGTGTTGAAGCATGTGTTTGTGAAGAGAATGTTACTCTCACAGTCGGACTGCTTTCCTTTCTGTCCACTTCACGTTACTGAGAAACTCTGTAAAATAAGACTTCAACACGTGCTCTTTGGTGGATTATATGTTTGATAAGTTACAGGAGATACTTGGACAGATTCAGAAAAGATGGAGAGTCTAATCAGCACATTTGGTTGGTAATTAGAGCTGCGTTGTTGGTTTCCTTGTCTTGAGCTATATCCTGACATCTTTAGTTTATGTTTTGATGACTACAAAGTTAAAACCGTCTGCTGTTGTGGATCCATTCACTCCTCTAGCAGAGCTGCAAACATATCACTGCTCTGCTGTCGCACATCCCCGCAACTACCACTACTAATAAAACAGGGTATGCTATAGGGCTGAACGATTTTAGGGAAAGATCTAATTGCGATTTTTCTGGCAGATATTCCGATTTTGATTTGATTCACGATTTCCTTCAAATCAAGCTTCCGTGCAATATTCACAATTAAAACACTGAATGCTATTACTTTAATGCATGGATGAAAACTAAAGTTAAAAATTGCTTCCAAGTGTAATTATTAACAAGAAACATGCACGTTCATTCTTTAAAGTCCTTGACCAATGGCAGTTATTACAAATGAACTAAAAGAGCCATATTTGACTGTCTTAACTTAAAAAAAATGTGCAAAAATCCTTAACTGTAATAATTTAATTGTAAATCAAAAAAACTGTTATTGAAATAAAATGACCCTTCTAAAAAATATGTCAGACATTAAAATAGGTGGGTCATTCATTTATGGCTTACCACTTCTTCTTTATACTCGTATGGCTGTGGGACGGCAACCTGTTAGAAGTCGGTGCGGGAGGGAATCGTATATCTTCTGTCCAGCGTGCGGAGGAGGTTTTTAAATCCGTCAAATACGGAGCAGGTTTAATTGGTTAGCATGACCTGTTCACGAGTAGTAGTGCCGCTTCTGATTGGTGAGCTTGGCAGGATGGTCGGGAGACGGCATGTATGTGTAAAATAGTTGACAACAGATCCTGGGTGAGTCAGGAGCGCTGCAAAAACAGCAGCTTTGGCGATCACATGATCGCGTTATCTGAAATCGCAATTTCGGTCAGAAAACGATAAATCGTTCAGCCCTAGTATGGTACCATTTTTAAATCAGCAGGGTAATCATGATCATTTTCTAGTATCAGTTTACCGTACAACACAAACTCACACACAGACCCCTTATTAATGCTCCGAATGCCCAAATACCTCTTCACTTCACTGTTTTTCATATTTGCTGCAAGCTCGCATCATTTCTTTCATCAGCAAAAATAGCTCTCTTAATGGTATGATTCATACGGATTCTTATTAGAGCTTCTGCCTCGCATCTGCTTGACTGCAAGTTTATTAAAAACCCTTTTCCCTTTCTCAGTGAAAAACCCACAGACAGGCAGGCAGACAAGCACTTGCACAAAAGGCCTGTCGGACCTGACGAGAGAGTGCATCCTATATATAGCTGAGATGTGACAGGACATCCGAGAGGACGGGGACGTCTAGACACAAACGCCACAACTCTTCCTCAGATTGCGTTCGTGTGAGTCTGTGAGTTCAACACAGCTTACTTATCTCACATTCTGTTTGAAAGACCGTGGCAAGCTCGTCCATGATGATGCAAGATTGCATTGATATCACAGCTGGGTGGGATCTGATTAGATGGAAGTTTACACGTATTGGCCAAACGACTATGTCAAAGAAAATGAGAGGGAATGGAGGGATGGGGGTGAGAAGAGACATGAGGAAAGAAAACATATCAGAGAGTGAGAGAGAGTGACTCATCAGAAAAGGAATGTCCCATCTCTGCCAAAGGAACCACAGACACCACTGCAATGATCGCTCCCTCTCCAATACGTTCAATCATCCCCTCCCTCGCTCGCTCTTCTCCTCTCTTCCTCTCACACAACTGCCGTCTCTCTCTCTCTCCCTTTCAACCAATGGGAGTTATCTTTGTTGGACCCCAACATTAGCAGAGCATTGTCCTCCGACTGGCCACTGGTTTTGGACGGGATGTTGCAGATGGCCGACCACGACTCGTGGACCGACATTGCATCGGCTCTACTCTGAATCTATCCACTGGCGTTGCCAAGTCAGTGCAAAGCCAGGAGGCAAATTCCAGCACAGTGTGGTTTATCATAGTTACACCATTTAATTAATTTCAATTCTCGTCTACGAACTAATAAAACATTTTTTTATGTAGTTGCAGTTGCATGAATCACGGCATCACATCCTCACCGCAGATGTTAACTTATTATTACTCCCACCACAGGATATGATGTAAACGCAGGGAACTTCTCTGGCCAGGAACCCAAATTGCCACAATGACTGCGATCGTGATTCAACATTCCTGTTACCTGTCATCCTGTACATTCAGCTCGCAGGACTTTCAGAAGATTCCCAGACTCTGGCCTACGAAGCTTCATTGTTACAACAGAAGGGAGAGTCTGTAAACTTTTCGCTGGAAAAGATGACCGCCTCCGCTAACACGAATAAATGAATACACTTTTTGATATTAAACATTAACCCTGCATGCCTGTGTCATGAGTGTATCTATTGTTCAGGCTGTAATCTACTAACTAAATTGACCACAAGGCACAATGCATTAAGATCTGGGGGGTTTACGCCACTTTGCCAGGAAGTTGAACCAGTGGTTGAGCATAATGTCGGGCTGTAACTAACGATTATCCCAGCCGATCCCAGTTTGTATGTTTAACGATGAATCCTCGGTGCACGCCAAAGTTAGTCAGTGTGTCCCACAAAGTACTGTACTGGGACCAATTCTATTTCCCATATAGATGCTCCCTTCAGGCAATTGAATAAGAAATACTTTTTAAACGTTCATTATGCAGATGATAACCAATTATATGTATTGATAAGGCAAACGTCATGTTTTCTTTTAATGCGCTGATGTGACCACTGCAGTCGTCCCACGTGTGCTGCTGCCGGCTGCGTCTCCTCCGCTCGGCACTAGTCCCATTATCATTGGCTGTACGTGCTGTCTGTCAAAACCTGGAAGGAATGACTTGTATCTTCCTGTCTTATATTTCTAGAGGAAAAGTTATATTGCTATAATTATCCCTGTTTTATCGGCCAAACCCTAGAACCAGGTTCCACTCTTAGTCCAAGAGGCAATGGCCTCTTTTACACTGCCTTTTCGTTGTGGGAGCATCACTCCTTTTTTTCCACACTGCTACCATTAGTCACATTTCTATTACCATTACTGCTACTATTACTGCTTTTATTCTCCATACATCATTCTATTATATCCACTGCTGCTGCTATTAGTAGTAATCATTTTTCTGTTATTATTTCTGCTACAACTGCTTTTACTATGATGTGTATCATTTCTGTCATGTGGACAGACTGTTGTAAATTTATTATGCTGTTCATTCTGTTCATATGACATCTATCGCACATCTGTCAATCCCAGGAGAGACATCTCTCCTCTGCTGCTCTCTCTGAAGTTTCTTCATATTTCCCTGTTAAATGTTTTTTGGGGGGGAATTTTTTCCTTAACCGATAGGAGGGTCCACAAACGGAGGATGTTGTATGTATTGGGCTGTATAAATAAAACTGAATAGATTATCTTCATTTTTTGATGACATCTTCATATTGCCTCTTTCGTCTTACCAACAGTACAAACCCCAAAGATATCGAGTTTTACAAGGATTTCAAACAGAGTATAGAATAGTTTAAGCTTTTAACATATGACTAGGCTACAACAAGCCTATTGCATTCATTGCCTAACAATGGTGCCTCGTTCCAGCCCATTTTGCATTTGGATTGCAACAGTCAACTACAATATTTGGTGTGTATTTATTGCACACAATTCATCTGCCATATGACATTTACACAAAAATATGCAGAAATGTGTTGCAACAGAGATCAGACAAATATGTAAGAATGTGTGGGCTCAGATATCCACACACACACACACACACACACTCAAATATAAACTCCATAAAAGTGACAGGAAAGCTGACCTGGCAGAAAGCTACGGCATTTAAATGTCTGCAGGGAAACAAGCTGCAATCTGCATTAGTGCCAGAGTCCAGTTGATGTTAATACCATCACCACTGAACAGCTCAAATACACAAATGCCAAAATCATCTTACAAAACCTTTTAGAAAAGTGAACTAAAATCAAATCTAATAAGATCATAAAATCTCAGCACAGCAAACTGAAAGACAATCGAAGAAGTTGTTACAAGATAAAGCATTATTGTATTTGTTTAAGCTACAAAGTAACACAATCTAAATATAAACAGCCCCAAGATCATTTTGAGAAATGCAACATAATGAGAGTCTAATATCCTCTGCTGCTGATTATTGTCCATTAGGACTGGGTATCGTTATGGTTTAGAATTATATTGGTCTACCCGGTGCAGGAAAACAACAAAGCTAAATATCAATGCATTATTGTAGTTGATTAATGAACAGAGAAAACATCAGAAGGGTTTCAAATTGTGATCCAAAGTATGAATATGGTTTCCCCTATAATCATGTTCTGCTGCTAAAATGTCATACAATCATTAATATGCTCTTTTTTGTTTTATGCAGACCGAGCACTGCAGCGGACAAAATACGCTTTTATATGATTTTTTTTATATGATGAAGTGCTGTGTGGTGGATTTAATGCCAATGTGAAGGTGGTTCATGTGGATTTAAACAAGGGACTGATAATAAATATTTAGAAAATAATTTTTGTGGTAGATGGTAGAACATTAACGATGAACTTATACCTTTTGCCACAAGGACAGACTGTTTACAATATGAACCGCCGTTTCAAGAAAA